>ML058438.1:4555277-4761363 GCA_003013855.2 Liriodendron chinense | reverse complement strand
GATCCATCCCATCCATCAGGTGGGCCATCACTGGGGCCCAGAAATCAGCCTGATTCAAAACTTAGCTTGGCTGCACCACTGGGAACAGTTTAGATAGGAAAACCCACCAGTAAAATCATCCAGATTGTGTGGGGTCCACCATGGTGTGTGTATATACCATCCAATCCACTCGCCGGATGCACCAGACGGGTAGGGAGGGATCCCAGAAAATCAGGACATTCCAAGACTTGCTTGGGTCACAACACCAATTAAAGGTTTTGGCATGATTTTAGACCGTTCTGTATGGTGGCCCACCCAAGTCTTAGATTGGCTGATTTTTAAGATCCATAATGAAAATGTGAGATCACACCCATGGCCAGGTGGTTTTTCTTAATGCATATTCCTGCTCCATGAGCTCAGTTAGAGCAAGTCACGCTTTGTGAGGCTACCAAAGTCACATAGGTTTGCTTTGGGCTTTTTGTTCCAATTCATCCCAACCTATAGCAATGTGATACACCCACAGCGAGAGGGAGGGAGGGCTGTCTGTAGGCTTCGTCCCAACCCAATTAGCAATCTGCAGATCCACATGCATATTAATAATATGTAAGGGCTGGATCCACTACAACATGATGTGCGGGCCCCACCATGCCATGCTTATGACATCCTTCGATCTACCCTGTGTGCCCCCTGTGTGTTCTCCTTAGCACCCAAAAATCAGGCCAATACAATGCAAGTGGGCAATATCATCTAAGTTATGCCTAAAACATCTAAAATCCCATGGTGTGGCCAACATGAGACTTGGAATGGTCTGCCTTTGAGGGAATCCATTATTCTTGGTGGAGAGCATCTACTGAATGGAGTAGATAGCATGTACAAACATGGTGGGCTAGTGTGTGCTAACTATACATGCATAGATGCACAACATATCCCTTGCTGGAATGTTGCATGTGGAACCAAGGAAAAAGAGTGAAAAGATAGACCTGTAGAAGGTAACGTCGGACAAAAGAGCAGGCCACCACATGTAGGGAGATTCGACGAGGAGCTTGATAAATAGTCCGGCAAACCCATAGCCCAACAGCTGCATGCGCATCACATACGAAAATGTTTACTTCCCATTCAAAGCATAGTTACATTCTAATAAACTTAAAAGATATTACGAATATTAAACATCCATCAGGCCTCAATGCCTCATCTGGGCTAATCTCAGATGCCCGATAATTTAAAAGATGAGCTAACATGTGGGGCCATGTTTTAGTGATCCAAACCATTTCATATATTATCAATCCATCTATTGGCCGCAAAGTGAAGGATTAGGTTTTTTTTTTTTTTTTTTTTTTTTTTTTTTTTTTTTTTTACTTGGAGTTTTCTCACATATAGTCAATATATAAATGACTGGGCCAATAAGATGTATATATGGATCACCAAATCATCAGACACACATATAGCAATTGCAATAAGAGAGTAAAATAGTCTTACTTGACTTGTCTGGGTTGCCAAGAGAGCTGACAGTGGATTGATCTTGCGATGAAAGAAGGCCTTCATTTGGGACACAATTACAAGCGCATACGGAGTATCGGTCCCTGCGTTGGCAAGGACCGAGATCAAGAAATGCTCTTTTACGTTGAATGGCCCGGGATTTAACGTAATTGCCCACCTCGTCCCCAGTATTCTTCTTGATGGAGACGGAAGTATTGCCGCCATCAGCTTCCCAACGGGAAAAGCTAGCATTAAAACGCAGCTGGCTGGTATTGAGATTCTGTTCTGTCGGTAACCAAAGAATTGGTTTGTGCTCGCTAAGAAAATGCAGCAAGTGAGTCCCAAGAACCATGCACGGAATGTTAAAGCCGGCAACATTTTGTCATCTGTGATGGGAACAATGAGCCGCACTTGCTCAACGGGGGCATCATTGATTTCATCTGTGTAATTAATGCATTAAGCATTAGTATAATGCACATTAAAACTGAATATTTGTCAAGTTCACATCTTATGGACATTTGATTAATGCATTAGTCAGAGCATGCCTAGGGGTACTTGTTCTTAAGATAAGCTGGTCACTCATTAGGTGGCCATGCTTATCTATTGATGTGAAACATTCACGATGTATTATTTAACCATTCATTTCCTCTTCTCAATGATAGATGGCTGGCAAGGGGACTACACAATTAGGCCTGCCAATTACATGGCTTTGATACCCGACACATGAGACAACCCCAAAGCGCACTCAGTATGATGAATGGATGATTCTCACCGAACCTGGATCATTGAGAGGAATGAGTTTTTGCCGTACAGGCACCTACCTTTTGGGCCATAGACAGATCAATACCTACTTTTAAACTTATTCCAAATCAGTACCCGAAAAATGCAAACGTTAGTCATAATGGCACCCGCCGTCTATTTTCCCTACGTATATAATACAAAGTCATACAATATTTCTAAAAAGACAATATTATCCCTCCTTTAGTTGCAAACAGACGAGTACATATGTATGATCCGGCTGTGATCGGAAGCTATGTGGAGCCCACAAAGATGACCTAGACAAATCCACTTCGTCTATCCATTTCTATTCATCAAAATATTCTAATAAATTGAAAACCTTAATCAAGTTGGATACACTTCATGATTAGTAATATCTCAAATGTACACTGTTTAAACCTTTATTGAGCCAATCACCACTGTTTTGTATACTATGATCCATTGACGATTTGGATCTGCTGTATTTTTAGGTTCATCCCCTAAGTTTAATATAGAAAATGGATAGATGGTGTGGATATACTACATATCAACAAGATGAGCCCCACAGATTATAACCACTACATATAACTCGTCTAACCCCTCTCTCCCCGTAATAATCCCAACTTCCCCTTTTCTATCTCAAACCCTCTCCGTCCCCCTCATAATTAAACCCTCTCCTTCACTCACTCTCAATCCAGGAGCGTAGGGGCATTGGCTTTGGAAGGCTTCAACGTTGGCCATCATTGCCCTTAGTGTTTCTATGGTGGTGACCCACATGAGATTTGGATCTACCCCAAGTCCTAAAATGAACCTGGAAAACAAGGGTGGGCGGCGTAGATGAAACATATACATCAAGGTGGGTCGTAGGATAGTTTCAACAGTGGGCATCATTATCATCATTGTTTCCTGCAGGGAGGTCCACTTGAGATTTGGATAGTCCTTGTTCTCGGGCCCATGGCCTAAAATGATCTGAAAAATGGGGGGGATGGTGGGATTAACCACATACCTCAAGGTTGGCCCCTACTTGTCAGTGAGCCAAGGCATGCTACCATGCAATGGGTCCACACATGTGGTCCCTAAGATGCTTTAATCAAGCCAATAATTGTATTTTCCTTTATCCATGAAAAAGTCTCAATGGTTGGACGTCACTATCCCACTATTTTCTATGGGGTGGCCCACCGATAATTTGGATCTGGTTCAAATTTTTGCCCATGGCTTACAATGATCGGGCAACAAGGATGGACGGCATGGATAAAACATAAACATCATGGTGGCTCCCCAGATCATGCCCAGTAAGGGCGTCCGTCCTCACGCTGTTGGGCAGCGGCATCCTCTAAACACTACCTGTTCCAGCGGCCTCATTTTTTATTTTTTATATTATTATTCTTTTGTGCTTTACCAACAAGGTGGGTCCACATGGAAAATCCAATCCGTCCATTGAATTGGCCAGCTCATGGGCTGCCTAAAGAGATCTAATTTGGACTATAATAGACAATATAAAAAAATCACAGTGGGCCTAAGAAGGTTTCAACAGTGGGAATTATTCTCTTTGGTATAGCCCACTTGAAATCTTGATCTTATTCATTTTCAGACCTATGGCCTAAAATAATCTAGAAAAACATATGGACTGCAAGGATCTAACATATACAACATGACGGGGCCCACGAGTGGCCACCAGACAGCTACCAAAAAGGGAGCAACAACTTGGCCCCACCGTTCCTATGGTGTGTTCCACTTGAGACTTGGATCATGATGATTTTCGAGCCTTGGCCTAAAATGATTTCACAAAATAGATGGACGGTGTGGATGAAACACATGTATCATTGTAGGGCCCACAAGTGGGGCACTCATTTAAAGCCAAGGCTGAAAATCATAGAGGGGCAAAATTGTCATTGCATATAAGTAGAGGTAAATGTATCCTTTTATGGCAAAAGGGATGTCTACATTACTCCCCTATCAGTCAATGTCAACAAAGTAGTAAAATGCATGTCTGTATACTGCAATCCTTAGGTATTGATTTGGAATAAGTTTAAATGCAGGTATTAATCTGTCTATGGCTCAAAAGATAGGTACGCAAAAACTTGAGAGGAAATTATATATTTAACGGTCCACACACCCACCACAAGTTACAGTCTACCAAGCTGATAACTTCCAAACAGTTAAGAGCACATGGCATCCAACCCCTCGAATCGGTTGGCCCGACCATTAGGATCGCCTAGTTCAAAAATCAGACCCATTTACTCATTAGGCGGACCACACGTAGAAAAGCAATTTCTACCCATTGCTAAATAGAAAATTATATTCTATTTGACATGAACTTGACCCGAACCCGACCTGAACTTGACCTGACCCGAACCCGACCCGACCCGACCCATTGCCACCTCTAGTGACATCACATGCTATATCCTAAACTGCACAAAAGGCTAAATGAACTGATTAAAACATTTATCTTTTGTTTTTGTTTCTTTTTTAATAGCCAATCCCCATACAAATCTCTCCTCTCCTCAATTAAAACATCTATCTTCACCCATAATCCCTATACAAATCTCTCCTCTCCTCAATTAAAACATCTATCTTCACCCATAATCCCTATACAAATCTCTCCTCTCCATCATTTCACTTTCCTTCAATTAAAACAGCATATTTATGCAAAAAACGAAAAACAAAAAGCAGCATATACATGCAAAGCTATGGTATTTGGGCATCAACAGCTCATGCCATGTGAAAAACAAACTCAAACCACTTCACGAGGGGTGGTTTCAAATCTCTGTGGGCCCACCATGATGTATGAATTGTATCCACGCCGTCCATCCATTTTTTCATCTTATTTTAAGGCACGAGCACAAAATGAGACAGACGAGTGGACCACACCACAGGAAAACAGTGGGGATTGAACGTCCACCATTAAAATCTTCCTAGGGCCCACTGTAATGTTTATTTTCCATCCAACCTCTTGATAAGGTCACGTAGACCTGGATGAAGGGAAAAAACAAATATCAGCCCGATACCAAACTTCTGTGGCCCCCAAAAAGTTTTCAACGGTAGGAATCAATCCCCACTGTTTTCCTGTGGTGTGGCCCACCCGAGATTTGTATCTGTATCATTTTACGGCTAGTGCCTTAAATAAGATGGAAAAATGGATGGACGGCGTGGATAAAACGCATACATCATGGTGGGGCCCACAGAGATTTGAAACCTAGCTGATCCGCGCCCTTCACGAGTGATGAAGCCCGTTAAATATCAACCAGTAAAGAAAGAGTGACCCAGCCTGTTGAAACCATGAACCGTACCATCTTGTCTTATAGATCCAACGGCTCACATTGTCTAGGTCCATTTATGCAATGAAGCCATCTTAGATCTATGGACGATACAAAAGAAAAGACACAAAGTTACATTACCTCCTTCATTAGCAGCAGCCATGAAAGATGAAGATGAAGAAAACAAAACGGTGTGAAAGTTGTGTGATGGAGGGACGAAATTCGAACTTAAAGGAAAGGTTTGTTAGCTGGTGGCCGTATAATGATCCAGACCATTCATCCACCACAGTGAAAATCTCACCGGATGCGATGGGCTATTTGGTGACAACGGCAGGGCTGGTGGTGGTGGAGTCTTTCTGAGTGGGTAGAGGTTGCAGCGCTGGTGGGGGTGGAGGCGGTGGGGCCAGTGGCAATGGAGGTTTGGGTGGTGGCACCAGGGCGGTGGAGGTCTCTGTGGTGGGCCGGTGGTGGTGGAGGCTTAGATGGGGGGACTGGGTGGGTGGCGGATTCCTAGGAGGTGGCGCTGGTGGAGTATTCGAGGGTGGGCATGGAGTGGGTGGTGGGCGCTTTGAGATAGGGTTGGAGTCAGCGTTGGAGTTGGAGTTGGGCGGTGGAGCTGGTGGTGGAGGTGGCGGTCGTCTCTCTCTCTCTCTCTCTCTCTCTATCTCTCTATCTATCTGTGTGTGTGTGTCTCTGTGTGTGCTAGAGTAGAAAATTGAGTTTTTAAGAGACGGTCCATATTAGGTGGGCCCATTCAGACCCTCCATATTAATGTAAATGGTAGAGTAGCAATTGAGTTGTATACAGCATCAGGCCTCATTCAAACCCTCCATCTGCCAGGGATGAAGCAATAAGACCGAACTCACGCTGTTCTGCAGCGCAGTTAAACCCCGGTAAGAATCGAACGGATGGATGATCGTAACCATCATCAGATGGGCCCCAACGTTATCAATGTTAGATATCCACCCCCATCAGTTAGATATATCCTTCCATGATGGTCCAAGGGACTAAAACTCAGGCCAATCTATTACTTAGGTGAGCTACACTATAGACAATAGTTGAGAGTGGATATCGACCGGTTGAAGCCTTCATGGTCGTTTATAGGTCCTTTGAGATGTGGTTCAAACATCCAGTTCATCTATTGTGTGTGTCCTACTTGGATGAGCAGGTCGCACGAAGTTTCAGCCGTATCGAAAACTCAGGCGGGCACTAACAAGTGCTTTTAGAGGCTTTAGACATGATTTCATACATTTTCAGATGGTGTGGCACATTTGAGTTTTGAATCTCTCTGATTTTTGGCATAGTCCATAAACTAGAGGGGACCTACAAAATTCACGGTGTGGATTTCTGATACACATCACGGTTACCTCATGGGGTCCGATACACAAAAATGGACGGTGTGGAAATGGTACTATGAGGTTCCATGAAGTCGAGCTATGTGGGCTACACCGTGACGTCTGACAGAGATCTTCTTTCCATTGTGGGTCACGGGCCTAAAAATCAGCCCAATCCATGACTTAGGTAGGCCACACCTTGAGAGCGGATATGGACCCATTGAAATCTTCATGATCTCTTATTGGACCCACTAATATGTGTTTTTGAAATCTATCCATCCATTGTGAGCGTCCCACTTGGATGAGGGGTGCACCAAGTTTCAGAAGTATCCAAAACTCAGGTGGGCTTCAATAGGTGCTTTTAGATGTTTTAGTTATGATTTCATATTGTTTCATATAGTGTGGCCACCTAAGTCAAGGAAACCGTGACACGGTTTTTGTTTTTGGGAAATCCCATAATCTAGAGGAGACACACCAAATACATGATGGGGCCCACATAAGTCAACATTATGGGAAGCTCCCATTAGGCCAACCTCATACTACTATTTCCTGATATATCATTTCTTGATACACACCTATACACACGTCTCTTCGTCATCAAGATCTAAATCCAAGGATAAATGGAAGACAAGGTAAGGGGTTGAAATTGTGGGGAAGAAGAGCACGTGAAAAGAAATAGTCAAAATCACAAACCAATGCAAGATAACTCTAAAAGTTCTTCTGGGGAGGGGGCTAGTAGCGTGAAATTCATAGAAGATAATTGTGATGTATTGATTGTATCTGGTATGGGATCTCTCGGTGGAGAATGACTCTTGGATTCAGGTGCATCATGTGACGTATGTCCTAAACGGAGTTTATTTATGACATACAAGAAATATGATGGTAGATCGATGTTTGTGAGCGATGACTATGCCCACAAGGTAGTTGGTATTGGTTCGGTGCGCATTAAGATGTTCAATGGGATCAAATGAGTTTTGAAAGATGTAAGGCGCATCACTAGGCTGAAAAGAAATGTGATATCTCTTAATGCACTTGAGGCTACAAGGTGTAGGTTCATTAGCCGCGATTAGTATTGTAAAGTGGCAAAAGGAGCACTCGTGATGATGAAGGCACAGAGGTGTTGAAATCTTTACAAGTTGACCGGGAGCACCTCTCACGGTGGAGTTGCGGGATTGGCAACGGAATCCACGGTTGCTTGTATGTGGTAAGTGTGTAAAAGTCAGATGAGAAGAGCGGCAAGGGGCGTGAAAGTGCAAGAATAAGTCGGTGGAGGCACAAGAAGGAAATGAGCTATAAAGGAGACAAAGTAAAAATGCAGAATTAAGCTTTGGAGTAGTAGAGTGATTAAAAATTGAAGCCACGATGGAGATTGTTGGAGTTTTATCTTGAATCTTGGACATTATGAGGCTTTAGGTGCCTGAAAAGTTTGGCTCGGGCACCTGAAACTGCCCTAGAAATCGACTTCTAGATCTAGAACTGCTGGATATGTTTTTAGGGGTTGTAGGGGGTCCGATGACTGTTGCAAAGGGACCAACAACTATGTTAGACATCCCACGATTTCTGCAAGGCGCCCGATATTCCAAGGATTTATGTTGAAACTTGCTGAACAGAATTAAGTTTTGTCGGGTGCCCAATGGGATTGGGTTGGGCACCCGACGATGTGTGAACTATAAGGTTAGTTACATTGGATTTATTTTTCATTTCATTTGTTTCCTATTTAAAGGGGTGTAATGCGGTATTAGGGTAACACAAGGAGTCCAAGAAATGTTCATATGGGTTGAGAGAGTTCTAATGTGAGAGGACAAGCTTGAAGAAGAGCTACGCTGGTCTTTCTCTAAGAAATCTTGAGCTTTTCTTTGTGGGGCTTTGGGATTTAAGTATTTTTTTTTTTTTTTTTTGTAATCTCTTGTAACTTCTTATTCATATTAGTGGATTGTTCGCTTTGTGCTATAGTTTTTTACTCGTGAGCAGTTTTTTCACATAAAATTCTTATTGCCTCCTCTTACATGTTGATTCACTTGATCAATATGGTTTGTCATGGTTTGATTGTTTCTCACTTTCACTGTAGGGCCGATTGCTTTCCTTCCCAACAAAACATTTGGCTAAGCGGTCAAATTTACTATTCGATGGTGTGCTTCTGTTGGTTGGATTGGATATGAGACACATCACATGGGCCCCGCAATTCTCAAATCTCCCCTTTAGTGTAAAGAAAAAATAATTGATGGAAGCAAATGTATTTCTGTCGTCAAAAGCTCTATTCGAGAATATTTGTTACTCAAGGCACTATTTGATAAAATCGGACTTCAATTTTGCCCTTGATAGCTATGTTCACCTAGCCGTTCACCTATTTTCTATCATCTTGGTTCACCTAATGTTGGACCAGCCTATCTTTGTAACAGATCATCTTGAAGGTCCGAGCCACCTTTTGGACGGCTCGGATATTGTAACTGTCTACCATGCTGGCACATATTGTAGTGGAATGGGCTTGGTATCCCTCGTGCACGCGCGTGTGGGCTTTGCAAACCTCTGGCCAGTGATGTAGCTGTCTTTGCTGTGGACTCGCTGGGTGCCACTTGCTATTGTTGCCTGTAATCAGACTGACGATGGTTACTCACCCACTCCATATGCTATATTAATATTGCTGAAAATCACGGGCGTTTGTTTGCTAGACCTCTCCATCTATTGTTTCAGGCCCTCTACGTCTGCATCTAGTTATTGTTGTGTGAGCCTCGTCTTCCTGGACCACTGCCAAAACTAGGAGAGGGAGCCCACCGTCCATCACATTATGACCCAGCAAAATACAACATGTCGTGGCCCTCCATCTACTATACGTGTTGGACCTCCCTTATTTTAATATATATATATATATATATATATATATATATATATATATATATATATATATATATATAAAAGGAAATGGTACTATGAGGTCGAGCTGTGTGGGCCCCTCTGTGATGTGTATAAAACATCTGCCCCATTAGTAAGATGTATCATTCCATGGTGGGCCACGGTCTTAAAAATCAGGTCAATCCATAACTTAGGTGGGCCACACCACATACAACAGTTGAGAGGGGCTACCCACCCATTAAAACCTTCATGATCGTTTATTGGGGCCACCGAGATGTGGTTCACAAATCCAGACCATCCATTGTGTGTGTCCCACTTGGATGAGAAGTCAGAACAAGTTTCAGATTCATACAAAACTCAGGTTGGCCCCACTAAGTGCCTTTAGATGTTTTAGGCATGTCTTCACATGGTTTTGAATGGTATGGCCCACCTGAGCTTTGTATACGGATGATTTTTGGGATATCCCCAAACCTAAGGGGGACCCATCAAATACACGGTTTTGATGTTCCACACACATCACAGTGGGGCCCACACAGCTCGAACCGCATAGTACCATTTCCCATATATATATATATATATATATATATATATATATATATATATATATATATATATATATATATATATATATGCTGCCAACATGATCAGCCAAGTTCCTTCTAAATCACCCGTTGTTTGCTAGTTGAGGTTAAACTGAAAAGTTTTGAGGGTTGTACATCATGGTAGGTCGTTACTGTCCATGGGCGGCCATTCCAATTGGGCCATTTCTGTGGGCCATTCCCTTTGTGACCAGTTGGGTCGCTGTGTTTGCTGTGGATTAGTGACCATGTATTTTTGTCTGAACTTTGTTGGATTCGTCAGTAGTTGAGGCCCAAGTTTTCTGTAGACCTTCTCACTGTTTTCTCTAGTTTGGGACTGCCTGTGGGTTCGATTATTGATTTGCCCAGTTCGTTTTTTCCTCTCAGATCAAATAGTCCAGATTTGTTAGTGTGGGCTGAAATTTCGAATGTGGACTGTAATTCTTGGGAGCCTGTTGGTATTTTTTAGATTAGACCTATTATTTTGGCGGTTATGCATGTTGTTCGGCAATTTGGATTGGGCCATTATGGCCCACCTCGCCATCTCATTGATTAGATCTATGTGATGCGTGCTCGTCTCTTCTCCACTATTTTTTATCGATAATTAGCAACTTATTCATTTCAGGTTTTCCTTGCCATGCCAAGTCTATCTGAATAGTTAGTTTGGCCCAACCTTGTTTACTATCAGTAAGTGGTTCAGATTCATTACTTATATTCGACAGTTGCATGTTTTGAAGTGGGGCGTCAGCAAAACCTATTTAATAGAGACCACATACACATTGCATGTTTTGAAGTGGGGCATGTATCTATGATTTGATTCGCTGGTGGGTGGCTCGATCATGTAAATGCTCTTATTAGGCCAGAACCCAACTAATTAAAAACCTATATTTAAAGACCCATGGGCACCCAAGGTCGAATCTCCAAGAATAAAACTGGTTCAAATAGCCTTAGATATGGTTACTGTAGGACCTGACCAGTTGACAACGGTAACACATACTCATACACAATCCAAGGATGCATAGATGATACACATACCCACACCTTTGGTATAGTGGTAGTTTGAGTGAAGATAATCTTGTTTCAAGGTCTAGGCATCGATTCCCAACATAAGGTAGCTGACATTGCAGTTGAATAATAGAAGCACATATTAGGTATTACCCAAGCCTACACAGAACTACAGACTAATACGTGGCATGTACTTATTGGTGGAGAGCAGATGTGTTGATTTTAGAACTATAAAGGACATAGTGTACAAATTAATTTTAATTTTGCTAGAGGTGGCAAAATAGGTGAAACCATCCAACCTGATTACTGATGGAACCAAAAAGTCATGCCCCGGTCTGTCCTGCTGAGTATGCATGCCTCTGATTTTAGGCCAAAGCCCACCCATTAACTCAATGAACTGGTCAATCTCTTGGGCACAAGCCCATAGCTCAGTTCATCTATCAATCTGCATAGTAGTAACATGCGGCACATAATTCCTGACAACGTCTCACTTTCACAGGAATTCACTTTCATCACCGGAGAAATGGCCCAGATCTCTGACACGTGTACCATAGGCCCCACAGTGAATTCACCTTCATCACGTGAGCAGGCAACTGTACAAACATGAATGGGCAATCCATCGATTGACGCTTAACATGCATGTATGGCCACGTAGTGATCGGGCTTGGATTGATCTTCTGGTGGATGAAATCTGTGGTGGTCCCCAGCGGATCAACGGTCCTGATTTTGAAAATATCGACGCGTGGCCCCAATGTTCCATATATAGTTGCATCGGGTTACAGGAAGAAGTAACTTACATTGCTAAGGAAAGTACAATAATCTGACCCAAGTGGGACCCATGATTTGACTATTTGAATTGATGCTTGCCACGTGTCGAGTGGAGATGCTCGTGCATTTGGACCGTTATGCTGTCCCACCTCATTAACTCAACCCTCTTTTAGACAACATATTTTGAAGATTTTTGAAGACGTCCATTCAACTTAATTGTGAGTTCTGCACAACACATTAGATGGTGGTGACGTACCCACCGTACAAGTTGAACTATATATTTCTCAATCCAGACCGTCTAAATTTCACTCCTACTGTTGAATGAGAACACTCTGTTTTGATGATGGATTTTTACAGATTGTTTTCATTTTCACTGTATATTTGATGGTCATCAAATAGATGAATAGGTAAATCCACTCATCAAATGGACGGTCTGGAGCTAAGCGAAATGCTCCAGTGTGCTGAGAGCACTATAAATTACAGTGCTCCTGGTTGCATCTGTTATTGGGACAGTCCAATCAATTGATCCGAACTGTCCATTGTCCAGAGCACATGTTATGAGAAAATCACATTCGTCAGGTGATCCCATCCATCCCTAATTTGTCCTTATTTTTCATCCATTCTTTTATTCAAGCCTTCGATGGAAGGGTTGGAATTGCCCCCAAAACAAGTGACTCTTTAGGACGATAAGCTATCCATAGGTATTCTCCAACAGATAGTGATCAAACTGTTGATGGAACCTATTTTTATAAAAATGATCTGGACCGTCCAAATTAGAGGAGAATGATCAGATAGTTATAACTATTTGATTGGAGTGACATGATAACCCATAAAATCTGTGTTGGACCTAATCTAAAGTCTAGATCAAGCGATTGTATTTAGTATTACAATGCTCTCAAAGTTTCACTCAGCTTCATGATGGATAGATGTACATTAATGATGGATGGTCCACGACTAAAATGGGAAGTAGTACACTGTCCAAACCAAACAAATGTAATCAGCGGCTATGATTGTCCTACCAATCTCAATTAGGGGCTACTTTATGGGGCCGATCAAAATGACAACCTAGATCTTGGACATATGTTCCACATTGGCTGGGAGCGGATTGCCTGTGACTCCGGGCACAGAGATATCTCTGTGGCCGGGGCTGTGTGGGGTCTACAGGAATGTCTGTGACAAATCCACTACGTCCATCTGTTTTTAAAGACAAAAATAGGTCAGGAATCGAAAAATCAGTCAGATTCAAAACTCAGGTGGACCACACCAACAAAACAGTGGGAACACCAACATCCACCATTGAAACCTTCCTGGAGCTGACGATGATGTTTATATGCCATCCAAACCGTTCAAAGAATTATTAACACTCAGATAAACTTTAAGAAAGAAAATATTATCCTGATGAAAAGCTTTTGTCACCGTTAAGTGTTCAATGCCCACTGTTTCGTGTGGTAAGGCCCACATGAGTTTTGGATCTACATTATTTTTATATTACTATCCTATCCTACCGTTGTCTTAGAAAACAGATGAACAGAGTGGATTTGTCACTGACATCTCTATGGGCCCCACACAGCTACGGGCACAGAGATATCTTTGTGCCCGGGGTCACAGGCAACCACTCACATTGGCTAGTACTGTTTCTAAATGCCGAATCATATGGGCATGGCCCATCCACCGTAGAATCGAGATGCATAAACGCCCATCCATATCCGTACCATCAAAATGGAGGGTCCAATCACTGATGGGGCATGATCAATATGTCAACGTCATGGGATGATCTTAGCCATTTGATTACCTATTGTTTTTCACCCGATGATCATTTTTCTTTGTAACTATTCAATAATGACAACATTTAAACCATCCATCAGGTGAGCCGAGCCCGGTCCATCCATGAGGTTGGCAACATGAGTACCAGATAATGGATGGTTGAGAAAAACAACCAACGGCTAATATTCAACATAACATTTCTTGTCGAGCTAATAAGTGGACCCTGTCCATTCATGAGGTCAGCCACATGTCCTCAACTTAATGGATGGTTGAGATAATTACATGGCCACAGTTACCACCGTTCAGTATACTTTTCAAGATATCACGGTTATATTTTCAAAATATGGACCATATTTCCAACATGCTACTTTTGTAGGGAATCAGTACCATGAAAACGGTAGGCCAGGCCATGATGATCACATGGTATAAAAATCAGACTAATCTACTATTCAATTGATCCACACCAAAAGGAATAAGCAGACAGCCGAAGGTCTTACTCAAGGCCACAGATGTTGCTTATCTAGAGAGCTGACAAGCTTCTTCCTAACGAAGGGTGCTCTTGATTGTGGGACCTGCTGTTTTTATGGCATGATTTCCTGCACAGATAGGATGTTGGAGGGAAATATGGTACTTGCGGCACCGTTGGCTCTATGATGTGTGACCACCATGTCCATGTCTGGTGGACCAAGGATTAGGACCATCACATGGCAATATTGAATCTCGACCATTCATATGTCTTTTTAAACCGGCTCATTGCTTTTGGCAAGTCCGTGCGGCCCTTACCGTGGGATTACCATGGCCCAACTTGATGTATGTATTATGTATCCACGCCGTCCATCTGTTTTTCCAGCCCATTTTATGACATTATCCGAAAAAATGAAACTGATATTTGACCATTAATGGGCCACGAAAGTTTTGGATCAGGCTGAGATTTGTTTTTCTTTTTTCATTCATCCATGCTTATGTAACCTTATGAACCGATTGGACGGTGAATAAACACTACGGAAACATTAAAGTGCGCCTTAAAATGTTTTTAATGGTAGGATGGTCAATCACCACTGATTCTTATGGTGTGGCCCACCTGATGACTGGATCTGTTTCATTTTTTGGAAAATGCCCTACAATGATCTGAAAAAACGGATGGACAGAATGGATACATAATACATACATATAGGTAGGCCCCGTCGCAACCCCAAGGAAGGTTGTTGCCTGGGTCTCGCCTAATTCGCTATCCACCGAGATCACTATCGAATCTGAATCCTCCTTCAAATGACACGTAGGTACGCATGAGTTATCCAAGTACCATCCAATAAGTCAAATCAAATGTGCTAAATTGCAGCCCTAGTCGTCTCCGAGTCGTAATATCGGTTCAAATGAAAAGACACATTATGTCAAATGGTTTACCAATGATGCCTCTTACAAGACATGCACTACATCGGGAGATGAATCCGATCCATCCATATAATGGGTTCTAACCTTGGATGGCTCTTAATTGAAAACTAGGCTTGATGGATAATTATCCACCATTTTTTCCCTTGAAAACTATTTTCTTTTATTGACTCCCTTTCTGATCTTGAAAAGATAAAACTAGCTCATTTATGTCTCAGATTGTGTGACACAAACAATCTTTCTGAGTAATTAAAATCTTAAATTTAAGGAGAGTTCTCGATTCTACAAGAAAGTAAAAGAGGAAATTCAGGTGTGCATGATTTATTGATTACACTACTAATAAAAAAGTTAAAATCTAAATTCGAAATTACCCACAATAATAAAACTTTTTTAAGGCCTAATTTCTTAATTCGTTTAGAAATTCTCTAAAATGTCAAAACTCTTCTAAAGTCTAATTTATGAAAAATGAAAATGTCTTAATAAGCCTGACTAGATATTAATTCCTAACATTATTCTAAACAATTTCTAAAAACCAATATAATCTTAAGACTCTAATAATAAGGAGACGTAACAAAATAGAAATGATTAAAAATAGGAAATTTTTCTAAAATCACAATTTTGAGTTGGAAGCATATATTTGTCTACGAAACAAAGATGTAAGACTTGCTAATGAGGTTGGTTAACTCCGAAACCATCATTACATAAAGATCAATAAATTGTGTTTCATGACAATGTCTAGATCATAAGTTGTGACTCTTTTATGATCGAAACTTCGAAAAATAATTTTTTCATATTCAGAATGAATTTCTTCAAACTAAACATGCCTAAGACCCAATTACATCATGCCCTGAGTAGAATTGGGTCTAGTTCCGATGGATTACTTCCACTTTTGGTTGGGCTTCTTTTGGTCCAGCTATACTAAGAATGCATCTGTGGCACATCCTACGTCACTATGCATTTAGTCTTCATGCATCAAGGCTCGATTGATAGCTTTTGCCAGTAGACTTGGCCATTTTGATTGGTTGATCAATACCGTCAATACATTGGTCACTAATTTGGATAACACAAGGTTTTAAAGATGCAATGAGCTAATAATCTTGAACATAGTGTTTTTAAAATTCAAAGGGATGTTTTTAACATAAATCACTACGCCAAAACAGCGAAAAAACGACACAAAAATGCTTGGTTTAACGACGGAAAAAGGCTTAGTTAAACGACGGACTATATTCGTCGTTAAAGCGAAAACAGTTCGTCGCTAACTACTACCACCTCCGGCTTTGGCGTTTAATCGACAAAATTGTACGACGGACCAGAATCCGTCGATAACTGTAAATTAACGACAAATATAATCCGTCGTTAATATTACGACGGATCTAATTCGTCGTAAAGTAATGTAATTCAAGGGGGATTTCCTGCGTCGTAAAGTTCTGCTTCCGGAGACGGGACGTTGGGATTTATCGACGGACGTTCTTGGAGTTAACGACGGATGTAGTCCGTCGTAAATTGACAATTATACATCTCGCAATTCATTTTAAATAAATTTTTTCTTTAATAACTTTCAAAAAAAAGTTGACAAGTAGAATTTTGAAAGAAATTGACATTTTGAAATAAACTGAGACGTTTGAACAAAGTGTATAAGTTTGAAATAATGTAGACTTTGAGGAAGATTGAGGTTTTGCATTTTGAAAGATGTTGACATATTTTGATAAAAAAAATTAGATTGTCAAAAAATTGGTATTTTGAAAATGAACATCAGAAAGTTTAAAAAATTGTGATTTTGAAAAAATGTTGAGTTAATCTTGAATAAAATTTATAAGTTTGAAAAAAAATGTAATAAAATTAATAATGTTTAAGAAAAATTGAAATGTAGAAAAAATCAGAATTTTGAAAATAATTAGAATTAAAAGGAACAAAAAATATGAAAGAATTTTGACATAAATTAGGATTTAAAAGGATTTAAAAAAAGTTGGCATTTTGACATAAATCAAGAATTTTGAATAAAATTTATCGGTTTGAAAAAATATATTTTCAAAATAGAAATTGTGATTTTTAAAAAGAAATTTAGATTTTGTATTTTGTAAAAAAAATTGAGAAATTTGATAGAAAATGAAATGTTGAAAAAACAATTGACATTTTGAAAAAAAGTGTTTATGTATTGAATTGCCATTTTGAGAAAAAATTAAGAAGTTTGAAAAAAAAAATTGTAATAAAACTAATAATGTTTAAGAAAAATTAAGATTTAAAATAACGAGATTTTGAAAAGAAATTCGGGATTTACAAAGAACCAAAAAGAAATTGTCATTCTTAAAAAATTAAGATTTTAAAAAAAACTGCGAAGATAGAATAAAATTTATAAGTGTGAAAAAAATTGAAAAAAAATTACAATTTTTAAAAATAAAATAGGGATTTTGTATATTGAAAATTTTTGAGAAATTTGATAAAAAAAAATTTGACATTTTGAATTCTAAAAGTTGACAAGTTTATTAAAAAATGTGATTTTGAAAAATAAAATTGTATTATTTAAAAAAAATTAACAATTTTAAGACATTAGGACATTATACCAAAATTGATATTTTAAGAAATCTAAACCGATCCATCCACTTTGTGAGATAATTTTAGGACATTATACAAAAAAAGGTAAGAACCCGAATCCTGGTGGGTGGGAACCCTGAACGTGGGGCCACTCTGATGAATGTGACTACATCCACGCCGTACATCCATATTGAATGTTCATTTTAGGGCGTGTTCCAAAAAATGAAGCAATTCTAAGTCCCGGATGGGACATAGTAGAGGAAACAGTGCTGATTGACCATTAAAGACTTCCTGTGGGGCCACAAAAGCTTTGGATCAAGATGATATTTTTGTGGTCTATTCATCTAGGTGTTTGTGACCTTACAAATAGGTTGGATGGAAAATAATGGCAAATAAACATTCCGGTGAAATCCATGAAGTTTTCAAGTGTAGAGATTCAATCACAACTGTTTCTATGGTGTGGTCCACCTAATATTTGACTCAGCTTCATTTTTGGTATCATACCCTAAAATGATATTTCAAAATGGTTGGATGGTGTGGATTTAAGACACATATATCACTGTAAGCCCCACAATCAAGGTGTGGACCCCACAGAGTTTACTCAATACGCAAGCCTTTTATCCAGGCGCGGTTTGGGTGGATCCCTGGATCCGGTAATTAAGGTTGGTGGATTCCCAATTGTGGGGCCACTGTGATGTATGTACCTTACATCTACACCGTCCATGCATTTTGAAAGCTCATTTTAGGGCATTACCCAAAAAATTAGGAAGATCCAAATCTTAGGTTGACCATACCACATGAAATAGTAGTAATTGAATCCCCACCATTAAAAAATTCATGGGGACCACTGGAATGTTTATTTTCCATCCAATTTGTTGAAAAGGTCACAAAGACCTGGATGAAGATACCAAACAAATATCAGCTTGACCCAAAACTTTTGTGACCCACTATAAGCTTTTAATGGTTGAGTACCATTGTTTATTGTATTATGGTGCACCTGAGATTTGGATGTACTTCATTTTTTTTAATCATGCTCTAAAATGTGTTTTCAAAATGAATGGACGGCGTGGATGTAACACACAAACATCACACAGTGGACGGCACGGTAAGGGATCCACCGACCTCGGTGGATACGGGGTTCGGCGAAGCCACGCCCCTTCCAAAGGGGGCGTGGATTTCGTGCGAAAGCCTTGCGCATGAAGTTCCTGCACTGGGAACTAAGGTGGGGCCCACAGTGATGTTTTTCAATAAATCCACCTCGTCCATCCGTTTTGGGAGCTCATTTTAGTACATGGAAACAAAAATGAACCGGATCCAAGACTCAAGTGGGCCTCACTAAAGGAAAAGGTGGGTAGGTAAATTACTACCATTGAAACATCCCTGGGGTCGACAGTGATGTTTATATGACATCCATACCGTTCATAACGTCACTACTACTGGGATGAACAGGAAACACAAATATTATACTATTTCGAAACACCTGTGGCTCTACAAATATTTCAACTGTGGACGTTCAATCCTCACATTTTCGGCCCACTTGAGTCTTGGATCGGGTTCATTTTTATTCTCATGTCCTAAAATGAGCTCCCAAAACGGATGGACGGGGTGGATTTATGAAAATAATCACTGTGGGCCCCACCTTGGTGCCCAGTGGAGTACCTTCCTGCGCAAGGCTTTCGCTGGAAATCCGCGCCTGTTACGGGAGCGGATTAGGTGCGACCCCGGACTCACGCAAGATGGTGCGGCCCTTACGTAGGTTCACCGTGGGGCCCACCTTGATGTATATATTATGTATCCACACCGTCCAACTGTTTATAAACATAATTTTAGGGCATTAAAACAAATATAATCACTATGGGCATTAATAATCAATATTCCACTTTCAACAAGAAAATTTTGATAGTCAAGAATAACCTTTAAAAGTGATTTCACCATGATGATGACAAGTAGGCAGCCACTTCTAAGCATACAAATTGTATTTGCAATCCAGAGTGGCCTATGAAATAAGGAATTCCTTTCATCATGGTCTAACAAGAAACTTCCAGCGAAAGGAAAAATTCCTTTTTTATTATTTATTAAACTTAATTATTATCATTATTATTGTTAGAATTATAAAGATGTGGAGCCAATCCAGCCAAGAGGTGGTCGAGCGCCCGGTGACCAGGGTGGGCGACCGACTAGGTTAGGTCGGATGCCCTAAATTGGGGCATTTTTATGCTGATCTCGCTGGACTGTTTTGGTATTGGGCGGGCGCCCGACCAAGTCTGACCGGGCGCCTGACCGAACGCGAAGTGACTCATGGGATTTCCTATTTTGAGTCTTATTTTTAAGTTTTACTATAAAAAGGGGTGTAATCTGGGATTAGGGTAGGTCATTAAGGTTTCTATCCATCCAAGGTAAGAAAGTGGGAAGAGGTTAACAAAAAGGGCCATCTCTGTGCATGGGAGAATTGAAGAGGTGAGTATATTGCTTGTAACTTTGTCTTCTTCATAGTGGAACTTTGCACCCGTGGTTTTTAACCCTTGTTGGGGTTTTTCCACGTAAATTTTGTCTTGTGATTTTTTTTGTTTACTTGGATTCTACTTATAGATTATATTTTTTCTTGTTTATCATTTGTGGGTGAAACCAGAGATTGGATCTTGGTTCACCGGCGTTGTTGGCGTTTTGCGCAACAACTGGTATCAGAGTTATTGGTTTAGTTCAAGTGGGAGTGATGACGGAAGAAGGGAAGACTAGAATTGAGAATTTTGATGGTTCAATCTTTGCCTTCTGGAAGATGCAGATGGAAGATTATCTATATCAGAATGACCTTTATATTCCTCTAGAAGGAAAAGAAAAGAAACCAGAGAAGATGATAAATGATGAATGGGCTTTAGTGGATCTGAGTTTCTTTTTCTAGGAGCGTCGCCTTCAATATATCCAAGGTAAAGACCACAAAAGAATTAATGCAAGCTCTAGCTACGATTTATGAGAAACCCTCGGCGTTCAACAAGGTTCATCTTATGAAATGGCTATTTAACATGAAGATGTCAGGTGGTGGGAGCGTGGCTGAACATCTACATGAGTTCAATACAGTGACGAGCCAATTGGAATCCGTTGGCATCACTTTTGATGACGAGATCAGGGTGTTATTGATCTTGTCGAGTTTGCCAGACAGTTGGGATGGTTTAGTGATTATCGTGAGCAATTCTTCAAAGTCTACGAAGTTGAAATTCGATGATGTGGCTAGTCTAATTCTCAGTGAAGAATCTAGAATGAAGGCATCAGGAGATGAGGGGAATGCTCTAAACGTTGTAAGGAATAGGAAAATTGCTGAACAAAGGAGGCAATAAACATGGGCGTTCTAGGTCGAAAGAAGAAGTCCAATGGACCGAAAGACAAGGACGGGTGTTGGCATTGCGGGAAGAAGGGGCACATGAAGCGTGATTGCAAGGCGCTTAAGAAATAAGAAGAAAGCTCTAAAGGTGGGAAGGATTTAGTGAATCTATCTGAGGAGAGTGACATAGAGACGTTGATCTTGTCTCTTGATGCGCGGAATGAGTTTTGGGTTATAGACTCGAGTACTTCGTTTCATGCCACTTCGTCTAAGGAAGTTTTGCGTAATTATATGTCAGATGACTTCGGAAGAGTCTACCTGGGTGATGCTGAGCCGTGCAGTATTGTTGGTAAGGGAGACGTTCATATAAGTCAGAAAGACAGAATGGTCTTAAAGTTGAAGGATGTTAGACATGTACCAAGTATGAGAAGGAACTTGATCTCAGTAGGGCAATTAGCCGATACTGGATATGTGACGACGTTCACGAACGATGCATGGAAGGTCACAAAAGGTGCCTTGGTAATATCTCGAGGCAAGAAGGAATGTACTCTGTACATGACTTCCGTATTGTATAGTTTACTTGTAATCGCATCAACTGGAGTGAATGAGCAGTTATGGTATCAAATGTTAGGACATATGAGTGAGAAATTGATGAAAGTGCTATTATAAAAAGGGAAGCTACCAGGGTTGAAGTCTATCGACCTGGAATTCTACGAAAATTGCGTGTATGACAAGCAAAAGAGGATAAGTTTCAAGAAAACAAGACGAGCTCCAAAGACGCATCTATTGGAGCTTGTACACACTGATGTGTGAGGACCGACACAGGTATCACCTCTTAATGGATCACGTTATTTTGTCTCTTTTATTGATGATGCTAGCAGAAAACTGTGGGTATATTTCTGAAAGCACAAATCTGATGTATTCGATGTATTTAAGAAGTTGAAAGTAATGGTAGAAAATGAGACAGGTAAAACAGTAAAATGTCTCAGATCAGATAATAGGAGAGAGTATTGTGATAAAAGGTTTGAGGAGTATTGTGTAATACATGGGATCAAACATCAGAAAATGATTCCAGGAATACCGCAACAGAACGGTGTAGCTGAGCTCATTAACAAGACTATTCTTGAGCGCGCTAGGAGCATGAGGCTATATGCAGGGTTGCTCAAGACTTTTTTTTGGCAAATGCTGTTAATACTGTCATATATCTCATCAATAGAAGTCCCTCAGGACCATTGGGTGGTGGGTTACCAGAAGAAATGTGGACTGGAAAAGAAGTGAACTTTGCACATCTCAGAGTGTTCGATTGTATTTCATACATTCACATTGATGCAGAGTATAGAAACAAGCTGGATGCGAAGCCCAAGAGGTGCACGTTTATAGGCTACGGGCAGCATGATTTTGGCTACAAGTTATGGGATACAGAGAATCGAAAAATCATCAAAAGTAAGAATGTAGTCTTCAATAAAAGTGATGCATAAGGACATTTTGCAACAAAAATAGAATAAGGCCGGAATTCGTAGAGTTGGAAGAGTTACTGGACACGGGTGTTACAGTGCCACGGATGAGCATGCACAAGAGTATGATAAGGCAGAGCCACAAACACCGGTTGTGAAGATGTTTACTCGGGAGAGGAGACCGAAGGTCCGATACTTACCCTCCTTACATTATCTACTGCTGACAGATAATGATGAACCAGAGTGTTTTGAAGAGGCATTACGGTTAGATATACGGGTTAAGTGGGAGCAGGCCATTGATGATGAGATGAACTCTCTTGAGTCCAATCGTATGTGGGAACTCGTCAATCTACCTAAGGGTAAGAAAGCTCTTCATAACAAGTGGGTTTACAAACTAAAAGAGGAACATGATGGTTCGAAGCGGTACGAGGCCAGATTGGTTGTGAAAGGGTTCCAACAAAATGCAGGTATCGATTTCACAAAAATATTTTCACCACTGGTGAAAATGTTTACGATTCGCATGGTCTTGAGTATAGTAGCTACAGAGGATCTACATCTAGATCAGGTAGATGTTAAGACAACATTTCTTCATGAGATCTTGAAGAAGAGATATACATGCATTAGTCGACAAGATACGTGGCACTAGGAAAGGAAAACTAGGTGTGTAGATTGAAAAAGAGTCTATATGGCCTGAAGCAGGCCTCGGGGCAGTGGTACAAGAAGTTCGATAGTTTCATATTGGGAAAGGGGTTCAGGATATGTCATGCAGACCACTGTTGCTACTTGAAGAATTTTGATACGTCGTACATCATCCTTCTTCTGTACGTCGATGATATACTTGTAGCCGGATCAAGTATGAATGACATCTCACATCTTAAAAGATAATTGTTTAGAGAATTTGCCATGAAGGATTTAGGAGCTACAAAACAAATCCTTAGCATAAGGATAAAACGTAATAGGAAAAGGAAGAAGCTAGTTTTGTCACAGTCAGAGTACATAGCCAAGATACTTGATCGATTTAGCATGGGAGGTGCTAAGCCGGTTAGCACTCCATTAGCTAATTACTTCAAGCTTTCGAAGGAGCAAGGTGCGAAGACGTAGGAGGAACGGGACTACATGATGAAAGTCCCATACACGTCAGTTATAGGGAGCCTCATGTATCCTATAGTTAGCATGAGGCCAGATATTACTCAAGCAATAAGAGTTGTTAGCAGGTTTATGAATAACCCCGGGAAAAAACATTGAGAAGCTGTAAAGTGGATCCTCAAATACCTGGTAGATATTGTGGATGTAGGGATGTGTTATAGAGGATCGAAAATCGAGCTACAAGGCTACGTCAATTTAGATTTGGCAGGGGATATTAACAGTAGAAGGAGCACTACAGGTTATGTCTTTACTCTGGGTAATGCTGCAGTTGGTTGGGTCTCTTAGTTAAGAAGTTAGTGTCTATCAGTATAACGGAAGCAGAGTATGTTGCAGTTATAAAAGTGTGCAAGGAGATGATGTGGATGCAAGATTTTATGAAAGAGTTAGGGAAAAAGCAAGCATATTGCAAGTTGTACAGTGACAGTCAGAGTGCAAAACACGTGGCTAAAAATTCACTCTTTCATTCAATGACTAAGCATATTGACATCAGATATCACTTCATACGTTCGTTACTGGAAGATGGATCGATTGCTTTGGAGAAGATCCATACAAGTGAGAACCCTACGGATATGTTGACCAAGCTGGCGGTCACACGGGAGAAGATGAAGCTCTGTTCAGCTTTGATTGGTTTTTTGGCTTGAAGACAGGGAGGTGATGCACTTCGATGTAGAAGACGAAGGGCTATGGTGATGTGTCTCCAAGTGGGAGATTATTGAAATGTGGATCTAATCCAGCCAAGAGGTGGTCGGGCGCTTGACGGTCAGTGGATCGGGCGCCCGGTGACTAGGGCGGGCGCCCAACCAGGTTAGGTCGGACGCCCGAAATCGGGGCATTTTTATTCTGATCTTGCTGGACTATTTTGGTATTAGGCGGGCGCCCGACCGAACACATAGTGACTCTCGGGGTTTTCGATTTTGAGTCCTATTTTTGAGTTTTACTATAAAAATGGTGTAATCCGGGATTGGGGTAGGTCATTAGGGTTTTTATACGTCCAAGGTGAGAAAGAGGGAAGAGCTTACCAAAAAGGGCCATCTCTGTGCATGGGAGCATCGAGGAGGTGAGTATATTGCTTCTAACATTGTTTTCTTTATAGTGAAACTTTGCACCCGTGGTTTTTTGCCTTTGTTGGGATTTTTCCACGTAAATTTTGTCTTGTGGTTTGTTGGTTTGCTTGGATTCTACTTCTAGATAATATTTCTTCTTGTTTATCATTTGTGGGTGAGATCGAAGATTGGATCTTGGTTCACCGGCATTGCCTTACTATGTGACATCGTGGATGCATGGATGACTTCAATAGCCATTGATAGAAATAGACAATTAAGATCATTTAGACAAAAATAGGTCCAATCAACAATTTTACCCATCTTGTTTGGACCCATCAGAGATTGCTTATGATTCTGAAGCATAACTTTTGTTGGGCAATCATAATGTCCCATCCATGGCTCGAAAAGGATGGAAAAGAGGCCAAATCAAGAACCGATTAGTTGATCATCCCACAAGGCCAAACTACTCTCTCTCTCTCTCTCTCTCTCTCTCTCTCACCTGCCAATGGCAAAAGCAATTTTCTCTATAATGAATTTTTTGGTGATAATTCTAACGGTACTTGGGTGTCCTGCCCTTGCACAACAAGTCCTGGGCCCACGAAAGCCCTGCTACCCCCAACGAAAGTGCTAGGGAGGGGGTGTTTCCCTTCTTCTTTTTTTTGTTTTTTGTTTTTTTTTTTGTTTTCTATTTTTTTTCTTTTTTCTTTTTTTGTCATATTAGTTGTTGCATATGTAAATATATGCTTTGAATGAAATTATATTTCCCCCTCTATGAAATGGCCAAAGCCTCCATGGTGTTTGCTCGCATGAGCATAAAAGGAGGAAAGATAATTTCATTTAAAGCATATATTTAAATCAAGAACAACTAGTGTAATAAAAAAATAAAAATAAAAGGAAAATACACAAAGCAGAGTTTGAAAGAACTCCATATGTGAAACACGATGTAGTGGTAATGTTAATTTCTACGATATCCGGCAGATCCAGATGAACAGCATTGGATTAACCACGTGGCAAGCAAGATATTTTCACCACACATACTGGGTGTACGGGATATAGCTCATTGATGAGCAAATTTTCAAGAGGTTGTGCCGCTCATGTGACTTCAAGATAAGGAAACGCAACTGTTAGGGCTCCAAAAGTACCAAGGCAGGTTCAAGATATTGTTGTCGCGATAAACGTGGGGGTGACTAACACATATATATGCTAAATGACTACAACCAACTTGCTAGGTACGAACTATTCCATTGGTGCTTCTTTAAGTTCCAATGTATCATAGAAAGATGTTGTTCTTCATTTCTTACCAAATATATGTTTGTGGTGGAACAAAATCTCTCTCATTTTCCTAGCACCTGTGCAAATAATATAAGGAACAACTGGATTTATATGGTCTTAACTTAAGGAAGCAGTGTTGAAAGAGGGTATCATATATATATATATATATATATATATATATATATATATATATATATATATATATATATATATGTGTGTGTGTGTGTGTGTGTGTGTGTGTGTGTGTGTGTAACTTAATGAAATATCAAACCACAATGAAATATGTAAAATAACCCAATCCAATTATGTGGACTGATTAGGTGAGTTTTTACTAATTTTATTAAAAAAAATAATAAAATATAAAAAATTAAAAATTTTCCCTTTTTCAAATTTTTATTTTTCAAAAAAACTATACGATTTGACAACAATGACTCCATCCTAGAAGCCTACCCCAGAACTGTCTACCTTCCTCTTATGTGGCACTCATGCATAGCTACCTAGACCATCCAAATCGTGGGGAACTTTGTGGATGGGCATCTCTCTAAAATCGCATTTATGGAGCAATACTAACTATCAATTGATGGACATCAACTGCATGGTTAGTTGCTGGAAAATAGTACATGCTCTGAACTGGATCGAATTACTTTGAACTATAACCTCATACTAGTCTGTTGAACTATACCCGATTAAATTGATGAATTTATAAGTTATTAAACTACGAACTATGAATTCGAACTCGAATTAGACGAAAGGACTCAGAATAATAGAATGTGGACTCTTTGACAGAAAAACAAAGTATCAGAAGAACAGTTTACCAACTATTAAACTGTCCTCCTCTTCTTCATCTACCGCTGCTGTAGATCACGCTCGAATCTATGTGATCGTTGTTATTGATCATTGGTGCATCTGATTGATCAATGTGTAAGCCGGTGCTAATCACTGGTGGTTTCCGTGCTGGACCCCACATTACTGAGCTTTGATCAACGTGTCTTCATAAGTTGCTGCTTTGAACGTGTATAGATCTGCTGCTGTTGATGTAGTTCAATGCTTCTTGATTATCCACCGGATTGATCTGGACCCCATCTGAACATGGATTGCTGTCCGGATCCAGTTATCCATTGGATGCAGATTTCCTGCGATAGGAAGCTAGGTGGGGCCCACCATGATATTTGTGAGAAATCCACCCATTTTTTTCAGATCATTTTAGGACATGGGACTAAACATGAATCAGATCCAAAACTAGAGTGGCCCGTAAGACATGACATAGTGGGTAGGGAAATGCCTACCATTAATGAAGCCTCCCTGAGGTCTACTGTGATGTTTATATGCCATCCATGCCGTTCACAAGGTCACTCCTACTGGGATGAACTGAAAACACAATTGTATTAGTCTGATCCAAAAACTTTTGTGGCCCTACGACTGTTTCAATGGTGGACGTTCAATCCTCACTGTTTCCTGTTGTGCAGCCCACTTGAGTTTTTGGATCTGACTAATTTTTGGTCCATGTCCTAAAATAATGTTCCAAATCGGATGGACAGGGTGGATTTCTCACAAACATCACGGTGGGCCCCACCTAGCTTCCCCTCGACGTCCTGATCCGTTGCTGTCAAGATCCACACCCTGGCCCACCTCAAATCTCTGATCGTTGTTTGTGGACTGTTTCATGGCCCAGATTGATCTTGCAATGGGGCATCTGCTGTTTTAATGTGATGCTGATTGGCATCCACGTTGGGGTCCACATTCCATCACCATGTTGCACTACTGTCTGGATAGACCACCTGTTGGGCCTGTTTCTCTCTACCTGCCAACGTTGATCATCATCTGAATGTGGGGCCCATCCGTTCTTTCATCACCACTTTAGAGCCTACTAATGGTTGCACAATGGTTGGCCATCTGGTTTGTGGCTGAGTGAATCTATTGTCCAGGCCTTTCTTGAGGCTCAAGTTCGCTATGGACCTGCTTTCATTTCCCATTGTTTTTTCTACTGTGGACCTACCTATTGGGCCGATTATTGATTGGCCCACTTCATTTCTTGCTTTCTGAGTCCAGTCGGTCCAGATTTGTTGTTTGTGGCTCAGGATCTCGAATTTGGACTGCAGTTCTTGTGAGCCTGTTGGTGTTTTTGAGATTCAGCCAATAATTGGGCCATTATCGATGTTGCTGGACAGTTTGTATTGGGCCATTGTGGCCCACCTTGCGGTCTCGTTGTCTAGATTGTTTGTTATTATGCAATGCAAGCTGGCCTCTTCTTAGTCATTTTATTGATAACTTAGCGACTTCTTTGTTTCAAGCTCTCATTGCTAAGATATGTAATGTAATTATTTTTATAATTAAATAGCAGTTGGCCCATACTCATTTATGTTCCCAACGATTGGTTTAGCCTATGTTTTGTCCCAGTTTAATTTCGTTACTCTTGACAGGTAGCTCAGACTTATTTATATTGGACAGTTGATTCATTCTTATTTATTCTGGATAGTTATTAGTCTGGACTTATGATTATGTTGAGCAGTTAGCTTAGCCTTGTTTGAGCTGGATAATTAATGCAAATTCATTTATGCCTGATAGTTGGTTTGTAATTGTTCACATCACTCTTCGTCGTAGAAGTGCCTACTCGTCTGAAGTTGTTCATCAATCTTGGTACTCTCGTCACCGCTTGTGCCACTCATCTTTGCAACCTCATTATCTTTTATTTCTTTTATTTTTATAATATTACATGTGCCACTCCAAGCTCATGTCCCCAACATTGCATCTCTCTCTCTGCACAAACGGGCCCATCTGCCCATCCCCTGCACTCCTCTTCCTTCATTTAATCTATGTTTCCTATTCAAAATGCCCAAGCCATAAAGGTGACACGCATGGTTCAAGGATCCAAATTGTTGACATGATTGGTCGATACCCGAAATCTTCTTCATAAGAAGATATCAAGGGCCCGTTTGGATTGTATGTTACTTAAGTAACTTATCAAATAAAAATAAGTAACTTATCTTGGTTTTTACCTAATGAGAAGTTAGGTATTATCATCCAAAAGGTAGAAAACCATGTTTGTTTTTCAACATCATAAGTAATCATCTATCAAGTCTATTTGGTCCCCCTCACATCCACTGTACGTCATATGGGGCCAACCTTTGATGTGGATCATTTATTGTATGCCCCCCACTAATGTTGGCCATCCATCATGTGGGACCCACCTTGGATGTGGGCCATTTAGCATTAGGGTCTGACCTTTAATGTGCACATTCATTAAGTAGGGCCCACCATCAATGTTATTGTCCATCATGTGGGGCTCATCTTCAATATCCACCGCCCATCATGTGGTGCCCACCTTCGATGTGGACCATCCATCATGTGGGCCCACCTCCCATGTGGGCCTTCCATCATGCGTGGCTTGCCTTGGATATGGGCCACTCTCATTAGGCCGACCTTTGATGTGGAGCGTCCATCATGTGAGGCCCACCTTGATGTGGATCATCCATCATGTGGAGCCCACTATTATTAATTGCCTATCATGTGAAGTCCACCTTCGATGTGGACTGTCCATCATGTGGGCCCCACCTTCAATGTGGGTTGCCCATCATGCAGGGCTCCCCTTGGATGCGGGCCATTCATCATTAGGGGGCGACCTTTGATGTGGATCAACCATCATGTGGGTCCACCTTGATTCGGCTATCATCATGTGGGGCCCAACTTCAATATCCATTGCCTATCACGTGGAGCCCACTTTTGATGTAGACTGCCCATCATGTTGGCCCCACCTTTGAAGTGCGTCATCCATCATGCCAGCCCTCTTTTTTTATGTGGGATCATTATGGGTCGACCTTTGATGTGGATCATCCATTATGTGGGTCCACATTAATATGAGGTCATTCATCATGTGGGGCCATCTTTGATGTGAACTGTCCACTATGTGAGCCTCACCTTTGATGGGATAGTCCATCATGTGGGGCCTCCTTTGACTTGGACCGTATGAGAGATCAACCCCTGACATGAACCATGAGAGATAGCTTATCAGTTTCTCCCCCCTTTTGTCTCTTATAATTCCTCTCTTCAGCAACCTACGAAAAGTAGAAAAACTAAAAAAATTAACCGAAGTGATTATGTACTTTTTAAGTAAAAAAGTTGCTTATAATTAATCATAAACCAAACTTACTTATATGAAATAAGTCAGTTTTGTTTTTGTTAGTCATGCGATGCACCCACCCTGTTTGCTGGGTAATGCACCCACACAGTTAGTCACATGATGCACCCACCTTGTTTGCTTAGTAATGCACCCACACAGTTAGTCACATGATGCACCCACCCACTGGTGGGGTTAGTGTGTCTCCTTAGCATTTTGAACCTAGACCTGTTGTTGAAACGCCTAGACATCTTCCAGCTGGGCTAGAAGGCGAGACACAGATAAGTTACTTATCTATTGTTGTAAGTAGAAAAGTAACTTATTTGGTAGTATCCAAATGGGCCCTAAATGTTGATATGTACATCTTTACCCTTATTTCATGATTAGTTTTGTATTTATTCCTCAGCTATTTCTTTATTTGATCTTCAGATCTAGGATATTTTTGGGAAACCCACCATCCACAGTCGGTCCAACAGATCCACAATCTGTATCACTAGACCATGAGCTCTAGTTATATAGACCGAACACATCAATACATTGTTCACATGTTGATGTATAAGGATGTTATAGACCATTAGAAAAACCCATTAAATATATATTAATTAAGCAATAAGGTTCTCTGAGCCATGCACATGTAAGAGGGACCATGTACACACTTCACATTTGGAAGTAGAGCATGTATCTATGATTTGATCCACCGTTGGATAGCTCAATCATCACTAGCAAAAAATAATCTACTATGATCGATGCATAGTTGTCTTTGATACCAATTGTAATCTGAGTAGCAAAATAAACAAATCCTTTATGCATCAATAATGGAGATTTCAAACCTGGTTATATAATCATTATATTATATATAATATAGTTAGTTATACCAACTTGTAGCCCATAGCTAGAGGAAGAGAATGCCTCAGATAGATGGCAAAATAGCACACACTGGGGAGGGTTAGGATTTTTCTTTCCCCGGGAAAGAGAGAACCAAACCCTAGAAGAAACTCAACTCCACCCACCAAGAAGCCCTAACTCACCTACTCTCATCCATAACTAGAGGAGAGAGAAGGGAGAAAAATCATACACCTATAGGGTGCCACGTCACCACAACATTGCCTTTCAAGAGAGGACCCGTGGCGTCAGGACATTCTAATGTTGCCTCACCAGAGGAAATCTTGATCTTCCTCATCTTACATTCTTATAAAAACCTCTCACTGGGACTAGACACTACAAGAAAGTGGGTTTTTACCGACGAAACTTTTTTCTTCGGAAAAAACCATTTTCCCCGACGAAATATCCAAGTCGTCAGTAAAAGTTCCCGTCACCACCAGAATGGTTCGCGCCAAACAGTTTTACCGACGAAATGATGATTTCGTCGGTAAAAATAGGTATTACCGACGAAATACTTCGTCGCTAAAAGACCATTGAAAAAAAATGATTTTTCCGACGAACATATTCTTCGGTAAAAGTCGTGGAGTATTACCGACGAAACTGTTCGTCGGTAATAGGCATTTTGAAAAAAATTTCGACGATTCTTGTCCGTCGGTAATGCTGAGCCAAATTCTCGCCTTTTACGTAAAATTACATCACCGACGAATATTATCGTTGGTAATACTTTTAGCTACGAAATGTTTCGCTGGTAAAAAGTTTTGAAATGACTATTACCGACGAAAAGTTTCGTCGGTAATAACCTTATGTTTTAAGTCACCCGATTCCCCCCATTGCCCTCATTTCTCTCTCTCTCTCTCTCTCTCTCTCTCTCTCTCTCTCTCGCGGGCGGCCCAACCAACGTCCATCGTCCATCGTCTGTCACCGGCGTCGGCCACCCACCTCAACCTTCCTCTCTCGCCTCCGACGTCCGTCGTCCATCACCGGCGCGGCCCACCCGCCTCAGCCAACCACCTCGTCCATCACCGGCGCGGCTCACCCGCCTCTGCTTCACTTCCGTCCGTCACCGGCGCGGCCCACCCACCTTAGCCGACCACCCCCGTCACCGGCCTCCGTACGCCGCAGCCGCCAATCCTCCGGTAACCCTCTCTCCCTTCCTTCTGATGCCGAATCCTCTCACTCTCTCTCTCTATCCTCATTGTTGATTGTGGGGCCCACTGTCAAAATTCAATGCATGTGGGTCCCATCGTCACTGTCCATTGCATGTGGGTCCCACCATCGCTGTCCATTGCATGTGGGTCCCACCATCGCTGTCCATTGCATGTGGGGTCCGCCTTAGCTGTCCACTATTTGGTGGGGCCCACTGATTTACTAAATCCCTAATTAGGGATTTCGAAATTAAAATCCCCTAATTAGGGATTTCAAAATTAAAATCCCGATTTTAAATTTTAAATTATAAATTTGTGATTTAGAAATAAAAAAATGAAATACCTAATTGTGGGGCCCACCGTCGCTGTCCACTGGCTATGGGGCCCATGTTGTCCACTGCCTGTGGGACCCACCGTCGCTGTCCATTATTTTGGATCAAGCATATATTTGTGTGGAGTAAACTATGTGGGGCCCACAGTGATTTACGTATTTTATCCACTCCGTCCATCCATCTTAGCAGGAAATTTTAGGTATGGTGCCCAAAAATGAAGCATATCAAAATGTAAAGTGGACCACACCACAAGTGTGAACTGAATGTCTATCATTGAAAAATTCTTGGAGGACATAGAAGTTTTAGATCAAGCTGGTATTAGTGTTTTCCCTTCATCCATATCCATGTGATCTTATGAACAGGTTGGATGACAAATAAAGATCACTGTAGGGCCTGGGAATGGTGGAAATCATTATCCCACTGTTTCCCATGGCATGGTCCACTTGAGATTTGGATATGCTTAAATTTTAGGCTCAACCACTAAAATGAGCTGAAAAAACATAAGGACGGAATAGATAAATCACATACATTCTAGGAGGGCCCAACTGAGTTTACTCTACATGATAAGAGCGTGCAGAGTTACTCCGCACGCAATCCGATTCCCATAGTGGGCCCCATACATACTTATTTGATCAGAAAATAGTCATTAGGTATTTGATTAGACTTGATTCATGGTGTTGATGATTCTGTCATTTTCATGTGCTTGTGTATCTGGAATTGACGGAGCAAACCCGGATGTGCCTCGGAGCTACCCGTGGTTGATTTATGTGGATGTATTTGGCTTATTATTAATAGTTATTTTTTGTCCACAAATGGTAGTATAATAGAATCAGTTAGCCCATTTGGAGATTTCTATATTGCCGAGCATAGATAAAGTGTGTTTTGGAGGTATAGAAATCTGCCAAATTGTCCTGTTGGACAGTCCAAGGTTGGATAGATTTGAATGTTCTCGTTGTTTGTCATTTACATGCTCTGTCATTAGTTTCGTGCGGTAACTCTCCTATTCTCTCTGGATATGTTTCTTATGTTTAATTCCATTGTCAATTTAATCCACATTATGTATGGATAGTTGACGTGGAAATGAAATGTAAGATAAATATATCTGGAGAGATAGGGGGAGATGCTGTCGAAATTTAGGCTTGGGCATTTAAATGGAAATAATGATAGCATTTCAATCTATCCATCCTTGGATGGGCGACTGATTTTTTTATATTATCATTTAGTGGAAAATTAGATGACGAACATGATACTTATGATTAAGAGTAGTTGATTGATATTGATGTTGAGCGGGGGTCCCTGGAAGGTGGGAACCGCTGTTGTGACCATGCTGAAGCTGTCATGTTCCGATGGACAGCAATATGGGTGGCCTGGCCATTTGGACAGGCTCGTGTTTATGTATTAGCTCGAAATTAATGGAACAGACCCGGATGTGCGTCGGAGCTATCTGGGTGTTGAGCGGGGGTCCCTGGAAGGTGGGAACCGCGGCTATGACCATGATGAAGCTATCTATTTCCTATGGACAGCAATATGGGTGGCCTGGCCATTTGGACAGGCCCGTGTTTATGTATTCGCTCGAAATTAATGGAGCAGACCCGGATGTGCGTCGGAGCTATCCGGGTGTTGAGCGGGGGTCTCTGGAAGGTGGGAACCGCTGTTATGACCATGATGAAGCTGTCCATTTCCTATGGACAGCAATATGGGTGGCCTGGCCATTTGGACAGGCCCGTGTTTATGTATTAGCTCGAAATTAATGGAGCAGACCCGGATGTGCGTCGGAGCTATCCGGGTGTTGAGCGGGGGTCCCTGGAAGGTGGGAACCACTGTTATGACCATGATGAAGCTGTCCATTTCCTATGGACAGTAATATGGGTGGCCTGGTGTTAGAACTAGAAAATGTATCGCAATGACATTTTCTGAAATGTGGTGTTTTGTTGCTCTGGGGTTCTGAATATAGAAACATTCGTAGATAATCACAAGCATTCACCAAAGTACACAAGGAAAAAGATATCGCAAGGCGAATTTTATTCCAGAGATTCTGAGATCTTGTACATTCCAGGCCGTGATCTGGCACGAGCCCTTAATTACATCGAATGATCGATGACCCTTGATTAAAAGGCAAAAGACTAGTCAGCGGGGACTATGGTCTCAGAGTTCATTAGTCACGGAGACCTGTGTTTTGGTGGTCACGGAGACCGGTGTTTGTATGGTCGCGGAGACCTGTGTTTGTATGGTCACGGAGACCTGTGTTTGTTATAGACTGATCCACCTTTGTGCGAGTCGGATGTCTATGTCCCATGTTTTGACCGGAGATCCGGGCTGAGACTGTCAGGGTTTATGGCTGAGATGGACGACTCTGGGCCCGCGCCTGTCAGTGTAGGGACAGGTGACCTCGGGAAGTCCATTCTACAGTTGTGTGTACCTGCGCAGCTCAACCAGCGGATGCCGTTTGGATGGGTAGGGCATCGACTGTTCTTGGAATATCAGTTTTTTAACAGATTGTGTGTGATAGTTTAGAACTCTCCTGATGTGGTTTATCGTGTTAACCATAGTCCCCTTTGCTTAGTCCAGACCTGGATTCGGGTCATATTATGATAGTACACGTAATGATGATGCATCAGTATTATTCTGGGCGCTGGCGGCCTCTTTTCGGGAGAAATGTTCCATTCAGCTCGTTGGTTTGGATCGGACTTCGAAGGCTTGTGTTCTGCTCATTGGGTAGCCCGAATGGGTCGTTTGACTGCTCCATTGCGTCCGGAACGCTTGAAATACCCAAAATATGCTCAAACGGGGCTTAAAAATGTTATAAAATGAGGATTTAAAGGAGCTGGGATGAATGCGCAAAGTGCTGATTCTTGCGATCCGCTGGCCTGATTTTATTGACGCGCTGGGGCCAGTGCGTCCATAAATGATTTTCATGATGCGCTGGGTAATTTTATGACGCGCTGGAGCCAGTGCGTCCTTAAAATCTAATTTCCTGATGCGCTGGGTAATTTTATGAAGCGCTGGAGCCAGTGCGTCCATAAAATCTAATTTTCTGATGCGCTGGGCTATTTTGCGACTCGCTGGAGCCAGTGCGTCCATAAAATAGCTTTGACTCGAAAACTTGTATTTTTACGATCCGCTGGGTAATTTTATGACGCGCTGGAGCCAGTGCATCCTTAAAATGCCATAATTGATGGTTTGTGTAATCTGCCGAGGATTTTCCTGATGCGCCAGGTCACTTTTATGATGCGCTGGGACCGGCGCATCGAAAAAGATGACTTGGTCATTCCTCCGGACCTGGTGTGATCGGAGGTGCGATTTCCGGCGAGGGGTTCCGGCGGTCGGAAAAGGATTCCGGCGGTCGGCAAAGGTTTTCCGGCGACGAGGTCCTCTCTCTCTCTCGCTGAATGATGCAAATGAGGCGGTGGGCGGGGTATTTATAGGTATCGTCATCCAATAGGCGGTTGACACGTGTAGCGCGTCGAGAAAATGAGTCGGCGCGTCGATAAATGCGCTCGGCGCGTCACGAAATGATCGGAGTCCAGGAGTTGGTTTGCAGGACGCGCCAGCTGCCAGCGCGTTCTGAAATTAACTGATTTTTTGGATGCGCTGGGCGCAGTGCGTCCATGAATTGATTTTTTGGATGCGCTGGGGCCAGTGCGTCCTAAAATGTATTTTTTTGGATGCGCTGGGCGCAGTGCGTCCATAAATTGATTTTTTGGATGTGCTGGGGCCAGTGCGTCCTAAAATGTATTTTTGGATGCGCTGGGCGCAGTGCGTCCATAAATTGATTTTTTGGATGCGCTGGGGCCAGTGCGTCCTAAAATGTATTTTTGGATGCGCTGGACGTATTCGTGTCCCGCAGATTTGGGTTTTGCAAATTGGGGGGTTTGCGGGGTCCGCCTCGCGATGAATGCCGATGCACTGCTCCTACTTCTTCATAATTGAAGTACCGTCCCAATTCTGGACAGTTTTGGTCACGGTGTCCGGTGGGGTCCACTACCGGCCCAATTTCATACTTGAGGCAAATCCGATGCGTGTGTCATGATTCGTGCCACGATTTTCGATGCACTGGCCTTAAATCTGACCGCGTGATGGTTTTGGCATTCGGAATCATCATTTCGGGGATCCTCACTTTTGGGACCCCAACAGATGCCCCTCCGATGCGTTGGGATGGACGAGCGGCGATCCATTGCGACGCATCGGATTTTCTGGGTCCCACTATAAATAGGGGATCCCTGGTCATTTCGTCATTTCACTGTTCATTTTCGACGACCAGAGCTCTCGGCCAGCGCATCAATTTTTTCTCCAGCGCATCGATTTATTATCTCCAGCGCATCGAAATATTAGGTAGCGCGTCGAAGTATTCCAACTTTGTGTTTTATCGACGCGCTACGCACAGCGCGGCTGTTGGACTTGTGGATTTCTGATTTTCTGAACGCGCCATAGTGCAGCGCACACGATAAGTACTCAGCGCGTCCATTATATCGACGCGCTAAGGTCAGCGCGTCATCCCGTGCCTTAGCGCTAACCAATTTCATGACGCGCTAACCAATTTCATGACGCGCTGTGCTCAGCGCGTTGGACTCTGTAATTTCTCGATGCGCTGGGTCCAGCGCGTACTTGTCTGGGAAAATTTATTTAATGGACGCGCTAGGGTGAATTTACCATTTCTTGGACGCGCTGGGCCCAGCGCGTCATGTCCTTCGGACTTGTGATTTTACATAATTTTCGCGATGCGCTGGGCCTCGCGCGTGCAATTTTGGGACTGCAAAGTCTACTAAATTTATTACATAAACCGGCTCCCGCACACATCTCCGGACTTGATCAATTGGCCCGATCGCAAGGTGTGTTCAGGCCAATGGGCGCTGATCTCTGAGTTGGGGAAGTTGTCCAATTCTGGTGTCCTGTCTTGATGCGCTTATCGTGGCTTAACAGACTTACTTGCGGGTTCATTTGACCGTTGCTCACGATATTTGGGACTCATTCCGGGTGCGAGGGGTCTCAGGCACCCTCTTACTAAACCAGATCTGCTTTGAGCATCACCAGGGTATGTGAAACCTCGCGTACCTAACTCGCGGGCCTCGGTGGAGTCTGCGGTTTCTGCGTGTTTTGCACCGGCGGTCCGTCGTGTCTCCAAAGGGCGTGAACCCCCATGCCTCTGTTTCGTGTTCGCGCATGCGTGCCAGTCGTCTCATGGAGGCGTAGGGTCTCACACACTTGGGAGACTCCCCGGCCCTTTTTTAGTTTAATCGGCAATTCTAATGACGATTTTAAAGTGTCGTTTCGAGCATACCTTTGCATGTCGTTTCTCGGCTTTTCTGGCTTTGCGTGAGCGGTTTTGTGCATTTTTCTTCTGTCGGACTGCCTTACGGGTTCATCTGTCTTGTTCTTTAGCAGACGATGGTCATAACCCGTGCTTCCCTTCGCGCGGCTCGTGACTGCATGGGGCGGCTATTAAACGATCTGGACCAACCCGAGGCTTGGTCATCTCTTGCTAATCAATGCGATGAGGTGGCTGAAGCCTCGACTCGCCTTGGCGCTGAATCTCGCCCGATCCTCCGGGCTATGCAGAATATCTCGGCGATGGCGGGCATCTCCGATGAAGCGCAAGGAGGCTATATCTGGCTACATCGGCGATTCTTCCCTCCTGGAGGAATTGGCGGTTCTGGAGGCGGCGGAGCCTTCTCTTGCTGCTTCCTTTCTGTCCCTCTCGAAACGTCTCCACTTCCTAAGGGACGAGAAGAGGGAGAGTAGGAGATTCCTGGCTTGGCTCATTCCCTTGGCGGAGGCCGAATACCCGGATCGTCGTGCTGGCATTTGGAGGATGGTCAGGGCGGCTCTCCGGGAGCACGATGACTTGGCGATTGACTTGTCCGCGATAAGGAACTACGCTGATGCTGAGCACCTGAACTTCGACCTTGTACAACAATGCATCTCCATCTTGGTGGACTTGGTCTACAAGGAGGCCCTGATTCAAGCGAGGGTCGATGAGCTGAGGGCTCGAGTTCTTCCTCTGGTGCAAGACTGAAATCTTCATTTTCTGGCTTGGGGGAGGGGGTCCCCACAATTTTGGGTCATTTAATATTGACTGTCGGCTTTTTATCTTTTCAAAACAATTGACTTTGAATGGTTTGGGCTTTGGCATGGCCCTCGTGGTTTAATGAATGCTATTTATACTTTTCCGCCTTATTTCTGTCTTTTGAAAGCTTGCGCGTTTGTGATGATGTTGGTGTTGCCATTTCATTTCATTCTCATTGGTTGGTGATGTTGTGCATTGGCCTGGATCGGTGCCTGTTCTTCGTTCACTTGTTGCTTCTTATGCTTTTGGATTTCGTGAATGCTTAATTGTCTTTATGAGGATATTTTCACGTGCTCTGTACTTAAGCCCCTTTTCTACGCCATTGCAGATTATAATGGCCAGCGACCCTTCGCAAGCCGGTCCTTCGGGTCCGTCTCAAACTCCATCCAAGCGTAAGCGGGCCGCCACCAAGCAGACTTCTAGACCGTCAGCTGAGAACCCACAGTGGTTTCTCCCGCCCGAGACATTCAATTTCTACGAACGTATTCTGACCCTTCCAAAGAATGTCCAGCGAAAGATACTTTGCGACAAGGTCTTACCGCCCCCTCCTGATGAGGGTACCCAGGAGGAGTGGGATGCGTGGTACGCTCCCTTACAAGGTTTTCGGACCGATGAGGTTGTCGGGTCCGAAGAGGGCGAAGCGAGCCCAATTGAGCCTGCTCAGTCTGCCAAGCGCGGTCGTCCAAAGACGACTGGGAAGAGCGCCAAGCAAATCTATATAGAAAACCAGACTAAGTCGAAGTCCGACAAAATGAGGGTTGTCTGGTCTTCTGTGAAGCTGCCAGTATCATCCCTTGTAATCCGCAACCCTTATACGAAGCAGTTCATCCGTTTCCCTAAAAGCTTCCAGAGATACCGCTCTCTACCAAGCATCGAGCCCTCCGATATACGTCGCGCAAATTCTTTCTATAGCGTCGATTCCTGGACGTCCATTCCAGAGACGTTCGTCAACTGTGCCATATCCAAGAACGGCACTCAGCAGTCTGTCCTTGAGGAGAAGGACATGATATTTTTGGAACCGAACCACGACCCTCATCTGCCCTTTCCGACTCACTATTACGAGACTCTGCGCCAAAGGTTTCGTCCTCTGTCTGATGCAGAAATTTGGCCTACTGGGGGTTTCAGGACCCGAGGACATTTGAGCCCTCATCCCGGTTATGAAGCTTGGGCCAATCGGATAGTCGAGCGGCACGAAGAGGTCTTGAAGCAAGTAGGTCTCCTTCGGGCCATTCAAGCGACATCGAGCTATTTCCATCGAGAACCTTGCATTTATAAGGGGTTCCTGAATCATTGGAGTTCTGTCACCAACTCCTTTCATCTGCCTTGCGGAGAAATGAGCATCTCCCTCTGGGATCTGTATCGGATAGCAGGTCTTCCTATTCGCGGCAGAATCTATGATGAATGGACTCCTAGTGATGAGGAGCTGTCCAAGAAGAAGAAGGGTGTTGATGAAGGCTTTTATTCTGCAGCCTGCTACGAATTGTTCGCGGAGTTGCCGCAGTTTCTATCCTCCAGAGATAAAGTGCCTTTCGAAGACTGGCTAGTGTACTTTAGCCATGGCCTGAAGTGAGTTTCTTCTCTTGTCTTGCACTGTTCGCGCACTGTTTCATTCTCTTTTTCTTCCGCTGATGGTTTTCTTCCTGTCTCAGCTTGGATTACGGATTGAGCGATGAAGGTCGCAAGGATAAATTACTCTTGGAGGCCAAGATGAAGAAGAAATTTCCGCGGCCGAATAAGCTATCCCCTACCTGCGAACTTGCCGGGTTCTTGGCCTATTGGCTGTGTTGCGTGGCCCTCCCGAGCTCTAAGCAAGCGGACGGTGTGCGAGTTTCCTGTTTCGCCGTGGCGGGGAGTTTGGCCGATGGTCATCGCTACGCATTGGCCCCAGTAGTATTGTGTTCAATATATCGGGCCTTCGGCGGTGTCATTAGCAACAAAGGTTCGGCATCCTTCGGATTGAATTCTGCTTATTGTGGGTGGCATTTCTTCTCGGGATGGCTTGGGGTCTACTTCCCGTGGGTATACGGCATGGAGCTTAAGGACTTCATCCAGAGGGGATCTGTTCCACTACACGCTTTTCAAAAACGGAAGATGATCAGCGGAAATCCGGCGACTATCGAGACGAAGATAGCCCGCCATGACGACGTCGACTTCTTCCTCTTCTCGGGAACTAACAGCGAGGATCCGGACCTGCTTGACGACGACGAGAGTCTCAGCTCTTATCACCGCTCGTTCTTGGTGTCCATTCGCCCGAGTTCGTTGCCTTTAAGAGAGGGCGCTGAATTTTGGAGAGAACCATACTACCCGAACCGATTCGCCAGGCAGTTCGGTTATGATCAAGGGGTACCGGAATTGATCGAACCGGTGACAAGGGAGCAGCGGGCATACGGCACAGGGCCGATCCATTGGAAGTGGATATGGCGACAGCTTCTGCTTACCAGGTCAGGTTGTTCTTTCATCGTTCCCGGGACGGAGTATGTCCCCGGCGCCACGTATGGATGGATGCGGTGGTGGGCCCACCAATATTCCTTGGTTCGCAATAACCGACACGTGACAGATCCCGTCTTCGTCTCTCCTCCGATTGTTAATCCTACTCCTGCCGACGGCTTAGGGTACGTAGCAGAGCCACTTCGCCAACTGGCTACCCCTGGCGTGCAGAAGTTCATGACCTCATTGAACGTCATAATAGATCATGAGAAGCCCGAGCATACACTCGAGGGGTGGGTCGCTCATGGCCAGAGGGTTACGTTACAAGGGAACCCGGATTCCCCACTTGTCGGTCCTATGACAGAGGGGCAGAGGGAGCGTTATGACATTGGCGATGATGATGGTGGTGAAGCTGCTGCAGCGGGGAATGCCGGTGATGAAGAGGAGGCGGATGATGGCGGCGAAGGGAATGACGGTGGTGATGATGGTGGTGACGGAGAAGGCGGTGGTGAGGGAGGTCGCGGCCAAAGCCCGGCAAGTCGGACGGGCCTGTCCAGACGTTTTGCGCCCGAGGATAGTGATTTCGAACTATCTCCTGAACGTTCTGGGCCCCGCATAAAGACTGCTCATCGCGTCTCTGTTTCTGACGGCGGTAAGAAAATAAAGGACCTGCTGAAGTTGTATAGAGCTGAGAAGGCGCGGAGCCAACCCCCCGGGGCTGCCGGCAGCGTCCCGACCGATGATGCGAGCGGTCCAAGGGAGGAAGGGGAGATGAGTTCGCAGGCGGGTCTCGGCGGAGATCATCCCGTGGAGGGAGGCGAGGGTAGCGAGCCAGTGTATGAGCGATCTGTTCCTGAGGTAGACATAGAACCCGTCCCTATGGACGTCGATGGTGAGCCGCGGGCTGAAGACCCCCTCCTTACCGTTCCTGTCAATATCGAGGCAGTAGCGAAACCTGGTCCCACTCCTGAGGCGAGATCTGTTGTTGCTGCGGAAGAGGCCTCACTCCCTCCCCGAGGAATCATGCTTGCAGAGGTCACTAGCGTTCCAGAGCCTATTGTCGAAGTGCCCCTGGCCGCTGAACCAGCCCGGGCTATCTCTGCCTCTGAGGTCGTCATTCTTTCTTCTCCTGAAATGCTCGAGCCGGCAGCGGAAATCGTGGTTGGATATGCCCCCAGCTCGTCGAGACCTGTTGCCTTAACCAGTGCGTCGGGTGATGAAATCCCTACTGGTATAATACTTTCCTTTATTGTTTGTTCGCTTCTTTTCTCTCTTCAGTGTGCTAACGTTTACCGTTTCTTTTACCAGCCACTGCCCCTGCCAGCGTCCCGGCTCCTGTAGTCCTACCCGAGGCATTCCTCTCGTCTCTCCGAGGCTTATCAAGGACCAAGGCGAACCTTCTGAAGAGTTTACTGTCCGACATCGTTGATTCGCTTAGGAAAGGAGACGAAGGGTCCATCTTGGATGAGGCGCTGCAGGCGTTGGAACTCACTGCTACGTGGCTTGGAGTTGACATCTCTTCGATAGTCAGCCATGTGTCACAATTCAAAGATGGTGTGGCTCAAGTGAACGATGCAAGGCACTTTAGGACTGACCCTTCTGTTGAAGAAAAACGCGGTCAGTTGCGGTCCCTTCTTCCGGAACTAGAGTTGCACGAGGTAGACGTGGCCGCAGTGCAGAGGGATTGGCAGGCTGTGGATACTGAGCACCAAGAGGTCACCAGGCGTCTCGCAGAAATTGAGGATGAGATGGCCCGATTACGTGCCGAACATTCTGTCGTCCATTTCAAACTTTCGAAACTTGGTGGTCGAAAAGCAATCCTGCAGTCTTCTATCGACCAACGCAAGATGGAATGTGACGCTGTGAGGGCACAAATTACGGAGCTGCAGCGGTCTCTTCAAGATACTCCCGACCCTGTTCAAGTCCTGGCCGAGGCTGAGGCAAGACAAAAGGCAATCGCGGGGTCCGCGGTTAACCTACTAGAGCAGTGCTTGAGAACTTTAGATGGTTAGGCTGTAATGTAATGATAATGATTCTTTTGTAGTTTTAAAAAACACGTTGTAATGAGTGTTGTATCATTATGTATGCTAGTGTGATGATGAGTTCATATGGTGCTTCTTGGCCCGTTTGTCGTTCCTCTTGAGTTTGAATGCAAAACAGATTGTGCTATTTGGAAAGGAACGTCCCCCCTGTTTAGGACTTGAACCTACGCGTGTGTACGAGGATATAGCCGAGCCTTGGCTTAGGGCTTATCTTGATTTTAATATTCTCGAAAAGGCGTCGTGTCTTGCTTGATGTGCCTCGAGCTTTGGTGACCCTTCCAATACCTGTGTAAGCATAAAGCAGATGATCAGCTTTTTAGTTTAGTCATAGCACGGCACTCTTTCTTTTGGCATTTGTTCTATCACATTCCCTCTATCGGGGCGTTTACAACTTGCAATGATAGTTTTACGTCAGGTGTAATATCTTTTCAGGAATCGACCGTTTATTAGCGAACTGACACCCTGTCCTTTGCAATCTATTACCCGATAGGCCCCGTTGGAATACACTTCGTCGATAATGCAGACGGGGTCCCACTTTGGGTCGAACTTGCTCCTCGATCCTTGGAGCGGTGCTGGACGCTTCATCATTAACACGAGATTGCCCCTTTTGAATGATCTGCCTCTAACGCGCTTATCGTACGCTGCGGAAATTTGCTTTTGATATATCTCGAGCCTTTGCTGGGCAGCGAGCCTCTTTTCATCCAGATTATCAAGTTCGACCATCCGGCTCTTGGCATTATGCTCAGTTGTCAGGGAGTGTCGGAGAGCGACCCGTAGCGACTCAACTTGTATTTCCATCGGGATTACAACTTCTGTACCGTATACCAGTGAGTAAGGCGTAGCCCGGGTGGCCGTGCGGTGCGTAGTTCGATAAGCCCACAGTGCTTCGGGCAACCGTCTGTCCCAGTCCCTCTTATTCTCCGCCACTATCTTTTTCAGAATCTTCACAATAGTTTTGTTGAATGCTTCGGCTAGCCCATTCGCAGGAGGATAATAGGGCGATGAGTAGCAATGCTTGATTTTAAATTTTGCGCACAGTTTATCGATGGCAGCATTCTTGAAAGGTGTCCCGTTGTCCGTGGTGATTCTCTCGGGAATACCATGCCGGTATAATATGGCGTGACGAACGAAACCCTCGACATGCTTGGCTTTCACATTTCTCAGGGCGACTGCTTCGGCCCATTTGGAGAAATAGTCGGTTGCCGCGAGGATGTACTGATGTCCCTGGGAGGATGGCGGACTAATTGGTCCGATCACGTCCATGCCCCAGGCTGCAAAAGGCCAGGACATCACTGATTGATGCAACTCTTCCGGTGGCGAACGTATGATATCGGCATGGATCTGACACTGGTGGCATTTCTTTACGTATTCTATCGCGTCCTTCGTCATTGTCGGCCAGTAGTAACCCATGTGTCGTACACGGTGGTGTAAGTTCTTTCCTCCCTGATGAGCACCGCATTCTCCGCCATGAGCTTCTTTTAATGTACTACGTGCTTCATCTTGGTTTAGGCATCGCAGCAATATCCCCTCGTAGGACCGCTTGTAAAGTATGTCATTTTGGAGCACAAATGAACTGGCACGCCTTCTGATTTGTGTGCGCATCTTGGGATCTTCTGGCAGAAATCCGTACTTCAGATAATCGATGAATGATTTTCTCCAATCATCTTCCTCTGTGATCTCAAAGCAGCAAATGGGATTGGTGCTCAATTCTCCGTTGCGCATCGCAGTCGTTGGCAGGATTCTTCTTTCTTCAATCGTAACCTGAAGTGGGCTGCCTCCAGGGTTAGCTAAAGCAGCGGCTAAACTGGCGAGTGCATCAGCTCGTATATTCTCCTGCCTTGGTATATGTGAGATACTGCTGTTCCGAAACTGCTCAAACAGGGACTGCGCTTGGTGGCAATAGGGTGATAATTCTGGTTTACGGACTTCGTACTCTGTCGTCAATTGTCCGATGACAAGCCTAGAGTCACCGTAGATACGCATTTCCTTGATTTGCATTTCTAGGGCCAACTGCAATCCAATAATAAGAGCCTGGTACTCAGCTTCGTTGTTGGTGCATGCCGGGACTAATGTGAATGAATAGGGTAGCAGGTCCCTTTGCGGACTGATGAATATGATTCCCGCCCCTGACCCTACTGCTCTGGCCGCGCCGTCAAAATACATCTCCCAATGGCGTGTTTCATTAATCGCCATGACCTGCTCGTCTGGGAGGTCATATTCTATTTCTTCACCGTTCGGTACTGGATGTGCGGCAAGGAAGTCTGCGATAGCTTGTCCTTTGACGGCTCGAGCCGGCATGTATGTCAAGTCGAATTCTGACAGGAGAAGGGCCCACTTGGCCAATCGTCCGGACAACATAGGTCTGTTCATGAGAAATTTGAGGGGATCCGCCTTAGATATTAATGTTATCTGGTGAGAGAGACAGTAATGCCTGAGCTTTTTAACGGCAAAGATCAGTGCTAAACAGATCTTCTCGATCGCTGAGTAGTTAAATTCGGCTCCCACCAGCGTGCGGCTCAGGTAATAGAGCGCGCTTTCCTTCCCTTCTCCGTTCTTCTGGGCTAAGAGGGCTCCAAGTGAATTTTCACCGACGGCAATGTAGAGGATTAGTGGTTCCCCTTTAATTGGTGCCGCGAGGACTGGAGATTTGTCGAGCAAGTCTTTCAGAGAGTCGAACGCTTTCTGGCAAGCATCGTCCCACTTAAACTGAACTCCTTTCTTGTTGAGGCGCGAGAATGGTTGACAACGACCGGACAAGTTCGAGATGAACCTCCTTAGGTACGCGACTCGGCCTTGGAAACTTTTCAGCTCTTTGAGATTCTTCGGTGGCGGCATCTCCCTAATTGCCTTAATCTTTGTTGGGTCAATTTCTATTCCTCGATGTCTGATAACAAACCCCAAAAACTTGCCAGAGGAAACCCCGAACGCGCACTTCAATGGGTTCATGAGCAGGCTTTTCTTTCTCAGTCTTTGGAATACTTGCCGTAGATGCTCCCTATGCTATTCGTGCCCGGCTGATCTCACTACCAGATCGTCTACATAGCATTCGACATGTTTGTGCATCATATCCTGGAAGATTACTTGCATCGCGCGTTGATACGTTGCCCCTGCGTTCTTTAACCCGAACGGCATCACACGGTAACAGTATATGCCCAACGTTGTACGAAAGGCTGTTGATTCCTCATCTTCCGGAGCCATACGAATCTGATTATACCCCGAGTAACCATCCATAAAGGACATCACTGCGTATCCTGTCGTGCTGTCGATCAGTAACTCTGGGATAGGTAGTGGGAAATCATCCTTAGGGCATGCTTCGTTGAGGTTCCGAAAGTCTACGCAGATTCGGATTTGACCATTCTTTTTCTTGACCGGCACAATGTTTGAGATCCATTGTGGGTACTTAACCTCTCGGATGAACCCGGCCTGGATTAACTTTTCGACTTCTTCTTCGATTTTGGGCACTATATTTGGGTGGAATCGTCGTTGAGGCTGTTTGACCGCCCTCTTCCCTTTCAAGATGCCCAACTTGTGCATCGCGATTGCTGGACTAAGCCCCGGCATTTCTGAGTATGTCCAGGCGAATACGTCCCTGTTTTCCCTCAACAGTCGGATGTATTTCTCTTTCTCCTCTTCTGGGACATTTTTACTTAGGTACGTATTTCTAGGGTCTTCTAGGGTTCCCAGATTTATTTCTTCAAGCTCATCTATCGTGGGCTGTCCCCTGTCCTCTATCTGTGCAGGTGCGGCACTGGGCTGGATAACGTCAGCTACCTCTTGTGGTTGTACCTCTTCCGTAGTATTGATTGTCACCATATTAACATGTCTGATCTTCGTTTTTGCCCCTAACCCTTCTCTTCCTTGATGGACTTTGTTGTTTTCTTCGAACGGCGCTAACATTCTACCATTCGAGGCTGATTCTGAACAGCAGAAGCCCATACTTTTCATGATGTTACGGCTTGCTTCACTGTATCTCCCTTCTTCTATGGGCTGAGGTAAGCGAAGTGGTTTCTCAACCTCGTCCTTGGACCGTGCAGGTTCATCTGTCACTGAATAAAATTTGATTTCTTTCTTTGTATTGGTATTTGGCGGTACCACGAACTGGTTTGGAGCCTTCGAAAAAAGGCTTAACTCTTCCTATTTTTGGCGCTAGCATATTGAAGCTAGATTTGAGCACACTCATGTGCTGATTCGAGATCATCTCTAGGACGGACTGCCCGGGCTGTCGCAAGTGTTTCGGGACTATGTAGAATTTTTTGGTAGTCCTTTGAGGTCCTTCAGCTGCCTGACTTGTTTCTTTCTGAATAATGGATTGAGGTTTGGCCCTCTGTTCAAACTTGCTGACTTTCGGTTCTGCCCCTTGCCCTTTCCGCATTGCGCCGGGCTTCTTCGTGTTTCCCCCTTCGTCGATCAGGTCGTAATACCGAGCATCGGCTAAGAATGATTCTGCGATTGTATACGGCTTTGGGTCTGCTGCCACTCTGTACTGAACTCCCTCTCTGTTGTACTTAAAGCACTGATGATAGGTTGAGGGGATGACGCGATTCTGATGGAGCCACGGTCTCCCTAGCAGAAGATTATACGTTGTTACTGCATCGATTACTTGGCATGTTACTTTTGTCTTCAACCTTTCAATTTCTAGCATCACAGTGATCGACCCTAGAGTGCGCTGGCTGTCCTGATTGAACCCTTGAATGACCATGGTGCTGGGACGCAAGGCTGATGGCCTGTAACCCAATCTTTGGAGTGTCTTTAATGACATAATATTCACCGCGGACCCATCGTCGAGCATGCATCGCTTGATCTCCGTGTCTCTAATTGTTCCCGTGACCATCAACGGTCGGTTGTGGTCTGTTGCTTCAATTGTGCGATCTTCTTCGGAGAATGTGATTATAGAGGGATGATCTATTTGCATTGCTTGTTGAATTGGCGCGTTTCCTTCCCAAAACTTGTCTGGATCGCTCATTTCTGCTTCAATTTCTGTCATCATTATTTCTCTGGCTTCACTGTCTAGCAGCGCGTTGATCAACATTTCCCTGTACACCTTTGAGAGACACAAGGCGTCGTATATGCTCAGGCGGGCCGGGACCCTTCGTAGGTGTGACACGACATCATACACTATGGGCACTGACCCTTGCCTAGGCTCCGGACGACTGGTCGTGGCTTCGACAGCTTTCTGTTTCAACTTCTGTCCCTGGGGCCTTGTTACGGGTATACCCGGGTTTTCGTCTTCTTGCGTTGAATCGATTGGTTCTGGCCGAATGCGCTCTGGCATCTGTCTTCCGGATCGGAGGATGACGGCATTGACTTCTTGTTTATCTGTCTGCAATGTCTCTTCTGTTGATGGCTGTTCTATGAATGACACCATTGCGCAATGTACCTGAGTCTCTATAAGTCGGCTCTTCCCCTGGCTATCCTTCTTTCTTGTCCCTTTCTTCCTGCGGTTGAGGAGTCTTCTTCGATTCTCGAGCCTCTTCCGGCTGCTAACTAAAGTCCAAGGTTCTTCAGGTTCAGGGGATAGGGCATGCAATTGGGTATTCTTATCCGAGGGGAGGGCTGAAACTACCCCTGCTGTTTCCCTCGTTGTTGTTTCTGGTGCCTTCATACTGATTACCCCTTGGTTGATCAACCCCTGTATCCTTCCTTTCAGGCTAAAACAGTCTTCCGTCTTGTGGCTCAGGCACCGGTGGTATTTACGATACCGGGGATCATCTACCTTCCCAACCTCGTGGGGCCGAATCGGTTCTGGCAGGCGAATTACCTTTTCTTCTACCAATTGCTCCATGATGGGGATCAGGTCGGTCATGTCGAAGGTGTATGGGCCGTTGGCTCTTTCCCTCTCGGCTATTGTTATTCTCTGAGGAGCGTAGGGCCTCTTGCCTTTTTCTTGGGTAGGTGTTGGTTTCGTGTCTGTCTTGGAATCCGCGGCGGGCCGTTTTCGATCTATCGTATTTTTTTCCTTGTTTACGTTGTGCGTCTCGGCAATCCTCACTCCTTCTCTTTTCTGCCTTTCGGGTCTGAGGTTTACCCGTGCTGCGGCTTCCTCTACCAGGTGTGCTTTGGTGGCTAATTCTCGGAAAGAGTGAAAACTGTTCCCTGACAACCCGTAGGATATCATTGGGTCCAGGGCTCGCATGCACATCTTTATCTGTTCTTTCTCGCTGGGTAACTCTTGACACTGAGCCGCTATTGTTCCCCATCGGTCCATAAATCTCTCCACGGGTTCGCCCTGCCTTTGTCTAATCAAAGCCAGATCTGTCACTGATGTTTCTCTTTCTATGGAGAAGAATTTTGAAATAAAACTGTCTCGCATTTGCTCCCATGACTTCACTGATCCTGCTGGTAGCGACATGTACCATTGGAAAGCTTTCCCCGTCAGCGTTGACCCGAATAATCGCATACAGTACTGTGGGACGGTCGACCAGTTTCCCAATGCTGTGAGGAAGCGAGTGATGTGTTCTTCTGGTGACCCCCTTCCGTCAAACTTTTCGAAATCCGGACATCTGAAGTTGACCGGAAATGGTATTTCTTCTATTTCCAGAGGGCATGGGACCTGATATTTATACCCGGTTCCTCTTTCCTTCTCCTTCTCTTGTCGCATGAGACTTGCAATGGTTTGCGACAGTTCTTCTCTCGTCATTTGTGTAGTTGGAACTATTATTCGTTCCGCTGGAACTCTCCTGGCCTGGGTGAGTGGCTCAGCACTAGCTGGCTCTCCTGCTGCCCCTTGAGATTCTTCAGCTAATGGGCGCATAGGTGGTGCAAGGCTTCGAGTAGCATTTTGAGCTATTAAAGTGGTCAAGGCTTCCTGGATCTCTCTCATTCGTTCATTCGTTTCCCGATTAGCCTGAACTAGTCTGTCGATCTGATCTTGGACCGTAGGCAGTTCGTCCGCTTCATACGATCCCTCCTCTGCTTCTGCTACCTGGACCATTGCGACCAGCACTGGCCGGGCCTTCTGGTTCTGCCTCTGTCCTGGCTCGATAACTATTGTGGGCTTGGAGCTCCTCGCGATCGTGGTTTTGGTTGATTTTCGTGTGGCATGGGTGGTCTTGGACAATGGCGGAAATTGTTCGATCGTCATTGCAGGCACCGAGGACGTGGCTGACGTGGCCTGACCGTTGGTGGAAGTCTTCTGCCCTTGTTTTGGTTGCCACTGTCCCTTGGTCGCCGGGCAAGGTCTTGCAACATTCGCTTTCTTGTATGTTGCTAAGCTGGCTACTTTCTTCTGCCCTTTCTTCTGTTGGCGTGTTTTGACCATCTGCCATCCTGAACTAGAAGCAACCGTCGTGGCTGGAATGAAGCGAGGGAAGCTGAAGCCTCCGGAGGTAAGGAAGGTGCACGAACTGGTCATTGAGCATGCCATTTCTTCTGTCTGTCCTAGTATCTTGCTAATTCTGGTATGTCATAAAAATCATTAGAACAGTTCACAAGCGCGGTCGGGAGTATGAGCCCATCGATCGCAGTGCATAAATTGACAAAATAAGCAAGAAGGAGACAAAATACGTGTAGTTGTGGGAATTGTGGGTTCGAAAACCTTTTTGAATGTCTATTGCCTTAAAGATGAAGGGAGGAACGTTCCCGTTGAGAGTCGCCAGTTTGACGCCCGAAGGGCGCCGAAACATTACGTCTCGCGGTAACTTTCTTATGCGTAGATTCGTGTTTGTAAGTAATTGATCTTAGAGTATTCCTATTTTCAGATATAACCAGGGATTCTGGTACAGTTCGATCCCCAGCAGAGTCGCCAGTTTGTTAGAACTAGAAAATGTATCGCAATGACATTTTCTGAAATGTGGTGTTTTGTTGCTCTGGGGTTCTGAATATAGAAACATTCGTAGATAATCACAAGCATTCACCAAAGTACACAAGGGAAAAGATATCGCAAGGCGAATTTTATTCCAGAGATTCTGAGATCTTGTACATTCCAGGCCGTGATCTGGCACGAGCCCTTAATTACATCGAATGATCGATGACCCTTGATTAAAAGGCAAAAGACTAGTCAGCGGGGACTATGGTCTCAGAGTTCATTAGTCACGGAGACCTGTGTTTTGGTGGTCACGGAGACCTGTGTTTGTATGGTCGCGGAGACCTGTGTTTGTATGGTCGCGGAGACCTGTGTTTGTATGGTCACGGAGACCTGTGTTTGTTATAGACTGATCCACCTTTGTGCGAGTCGGATGTCTATGTCCCATGTTTTGACCGGAGATCCGGGCTGAGACTGTCAGGGTTTATGGCTGAGATGGACGACTCTGGGCCCGCGCCTGTCAGTGTAGGGACAGGTGACCTCGGGAAGTCCATTCTACAGTTGTGTGTACCTGCGCAGCTCAACCAGCGGATGCCGTTTGGATGGGTAGGGCATCGACTGTTCTTGGAATATCAGTTTTTTAACAGATTGTGTGTGATAGTTTAGAACTCTCCTGATGTGGTTTATCGTGTTAACCATAGTCCCCTTTGCTTAGTCTAGACCTGGATTCGGGTCATATTATGATAGTACACGTAATGATGATGCATCAGTATTATTCTGGGCGCCGGCGGCCTCTTTTCGGGAGAAATGTTCCATTCAGCTCGTTGGGTTGGATCGGACTTCGAAGGCTTGTGTTCTTCTCATTGGGTAGCCCGAATGGGTCGTTTGACTGCCCCATTGCGTCCGGAACGCTTGAAATACCCAAAATAGGCTCAAACGGGGCTTAAAAATGTTATAAAATGAGGATTTAAAGGAGCTGGGATGAATGCGCAAAGTGCTGATTTTTGCGATCCGCTGGCCTGATTTTATTGACGCGCTGGGGCCAGTGCGTCCATAAATGATTTTCATGATGCGCTGGGTAATTTTATGACGCGCTGGAGCCAGTGCGTCCTTAAAATCTAATTTCCTGATGCGTTGGGTAATTTTATGACGCGCTGGAGCCAGTGCGTCCATAAAATCTAATTTCCTGATGCGCTGGGCTATTTTGCGACGCGCTGGAGCCAGTGCGTCCATAAAATAGCTTTGACTCGAAAACTTGTATTTTTACGATCCGCTGGGTAATTTTATGACGCGCTGGAGCCAGTGCATCCTTAAAATGCCATAATTGATGGTTTGTGTAATCTGCCGAGGATTTTCCTGATGCGCCAGGTCACTTTTATGATGCGCTGGGACCGGCGCATCGAAAAAGATGACTTGGTCATTCCTCCGGACCTGGTGTGATCGGAGGTGCGATTTCCGGCGAGGGGTTCCGGCGGTCGGAGAAGGATTCCGGCGGTCGGCAAAGGTTTTCCGGCGACGAGGTCCTCTCTCTCTCTCGCTGAATGATGCAAATGAGGCGGTGGGCGGGGTATTTATAGGTATCGTCGTCCAATAGGCGGTTGACACGTGTAGCGCGTCGAGAAAATGAGTCGGCGCGTCGATAAATGCGCTCGGCGCGTCGCGAAATGATCGGAGTCCAGGAGTTGGTTTGCAGGACGTGCCAGCTGCCAGCGCGTTCTGAAATTAACTGATTTTTTGGATGCGCTGGGCGCAGTGCGTCCATGAATTGATTTTTTGGATGCGCTGGGGCCAGTGCGTCCTAAAATGTATTTTTTTGGATGCGCTGGGCGCAGTGCGTCCATAAATTGATTTTTTGGATGCGCTGGGGCCAGTGCGTCCTAAAATGTATTTTTTGGATGCGCTGGACGTATTCGTGTCCCGCAGATTTGGGTTTTGCAAATTGGGGGGTTTGCGGGGTCCGCCTCGCGATGAATGCCGATGCACTGCTCCTACTTCTTCATAATTGAGGTACCGTCCCAATTCTGGACAGTTTTGGTCACGATGTCCGGTGGGGTCCACTACCGGCCCAATTTCATACTTGAGGCAAATCCGATGCGTGTGTCATGATTCGTGCCACGATTTTCGATGCACTGGCCCTAAATCTGACCGCGTGATGGTTTTGGCATTCGGAATCATCATTTCGGGGATCCTCACTTTTGGGACCCCAACACCTGGCCATTTGGACAGGCCCGCTTTGTGTGAAGCAGACCCGGATGTGCGTCGGAGCTATCCGTGAGTTGGTTGAGTCTCAAAGACCTACACCCTAAACCCGAAACCATAAACCTAAAACTAAAACCTATAAGCTACAGCTAAACTGAAACCTAAACTCAATCCATCTAACTGTAAACCTAGACCCAAACTTGAAAACCTAACCCTAAATCCGATCCCGAACTCGAAACTGTAAACCTATGCCTAAACCTAATCCTAATCTCAAATCACCTAAACTAAACCTACACCTATTCCTAAATCCATTCACCTAACCTAAACTTAGACCCAATCACGAAAACCTAACCCTAAACCCGATCCCGAACCCGAAAATCTCAACCTAGGCCTAAACCTAATCCTAAATTAAAATCACCTAAACTAAACCTACACCTATTCCTAAATCCATTCACCTAACCTAAACTTAGACCCAAACTCGAAAATGCGACCGTAAACTCGATCCCGAATCCGAAACTGTAAACCTAGGCCTAAACCTAATCCTAAACTGAAATCACCTAACCTAAACCTACACCTATTCCTAAATCCATTCACCTAACCTAAACTTAGACCCAATCACGATAACCTAACCAGAAACCCGATCCCGAACCCGAAATGCTAAACCTATATACGCCTAAAGTTAATCCAAAACTGAAATCACCTAACCTAAACCTATACCTATTCCTAAATCCATTCACCTAACCTAAACTTAGACCCAAACACGAAAATGCGTCCCTAAACCTGATCCCGAACCCTGAACTGTAAACCAAGGCCTAAACCTAATCCTAAACTGAAATCACCTAACCTAAACTTACACCTATTCCTAAATCCATTCACCCAACATAAACTTAGACCCAAACACGAAAATGCGACCCTAAACCCGATCCCGAACCCGAATATCTCAACCTAAGCCTAAACCTAATCCTAAACTCAAATCACCTAAACTAAACCTACACCTATTCCTAAATACATTCACTTAACCTAAACTTAGACCCAAACACGAAAATATGACCCTAAACCCGATCCCGAACTTAAAACTGTAAACCTATGCCTAAACCTTATCCTAATCTCAAATCACCTAAACTAAACGTACACCTATTCCTAAATCCATTCACCTAACCTAAACTTAGACCCAAACACGAAAACCTAACCCTAAACCCGATCCCGAACCCGAATTGGTAAACCTACGCCTAAACCTAATCCTAAACTGAAATCACCTAACCTAAACCTACACCTATTCCTAAATCCATTCACCTAACCTAAACTTAGACCCAAACACGAAAATGTGTTGCTAAACCCGATCCCGAACCTGAATATCTCAACCTAGGCCTAAACCTAATCCTAAACTCAAATCACCTAAGCTAAACCTACAACTATTCCTAAATACATTCACCTAACCTAAACCTAGACCCAAACTCGAAAACCAAACCTTAAACCCGATCCCGAACCCGAAATGCTAAACCTATGCCTAAACCTAATCCTAATCTCAAATCACCTAAACGAAACCTACACCTATTCCTAAATCCATTCACTTAACCTAAACCTAGACCCAAACTCGAAAACCAAACCTTAAACCCGATCCCGAACTCGAAATGCTAAACCTACGCCTAAACCTAATCCTAAACTCAAATCACCTAAACTAAACCTACACCTATTCCTAAATACATTCACCTAACCTAAACTTAGACCCAAACATAAAAATGCGACCCTAAACCCGATCTCGAACCCAAAACTGTAAACCTATGCCTATTCCTAATCCTAATCTCAAATGACCTAAACTAAACCTGACTCTAATCTTTGCATTGTAGATATGAATAAGAGTTGGATGCAAGCTAAGAATCGGTTTGGCCCAGAGTATAAATAAGGTGTTAAGGAGTTCATGGAATTTGCGAGATATCGGGCAGATTCAGGTAATAGAATTAGGTGTCCATGCCGAAAATGCAAGAACATGGTTCACAAGACTTTAGACAAAGTGGATGATGATTTGTTCATAGTTGGGATTGACCAGGGTTACACTTGGTGGATTCATCATGGTGAAGACTTCCACCAAAGAGTTGAGGCCACTGAAGTCCTTGCTGACCCAATTGTGCCTAATGAGGAGGATGAAGATGTTGACGATATGCAAGATATCATTGGGGATGTGTTAAGGGGAACAATTGCGGATACTGATTTTGCAGCGACAAGTACTAGCTATGATATTCCTCCTATGGGCGATGCCGAATCAGAAAAGTTTAGTAGGTTGTTGAGGGATGCGCAACGTCCACTCTATCCGGGGTGTCGGAACTTCTCCAAGTTAAATTTCCTTACAAGGTTACTTCATTTAAAGATAATAAATCGTTGGAGTAACAAATCATTGGACATGTTATTTGGCTTGTTGAAAGAAGTATTACCTAAATGTGAGACATTGCTTAAGTCTCATTATGAGGCAAAATCCTTAATGCGAGACTTGGGCCTTGGTTATATCCTCATACATGCATGTATAAATCATTGTGTATTGTATTGGAAAGAACATGAAAATGTTAAAGAGTGTCCACAATGTGGAGAGTCTATGTGGAAATATGACGAAGCTAAGCATAAGAAAATTCCACAAAAGGTGTTAAGGTACTTTCCATTGAAACCCAGATTACAAAGATTGTTTACGTCGAGCAAGACGGCTGAAGATATGAGGTGGCATAAGGAGAAACGCGTTCGTGATGATAATAGATTGAGGCATCCCGCTGACTTTGAAGCTTAGCAACATTTTGATAAGAATATGACTGGTTTGTAGAGGATTCTCGCAATGTTCGGCTAGGTCTTGCAAGTGATGGTTTTAATCCATTTGGTAATATGAGTAGCTTGTACAGTATGCGGCTAGTGATACTTATGCCCTACAATTTACCTCCTTGGTTGTGTATGAAGGAATCATTTTTTATGATGTCGTTGCTTATTCCTGGACCCAAGTCATCGGGAAATGACATTGATGTATATTTGCGACCGTTAGTAGATGAGTTAAACGAGTTGTGGAGTCAAAGTGTCCAGACATATGACACTTTTGCAGAACAGACGTTTCGATTGCATGCAGCGATCTTGTGGACAATAAATGACTTCCCTGCATATGGGAATTTGTCTGAGTGGAGCACGAAGGGAAAGTTGGCTTGTCCTACATGTAGTACTGAGACTTGTTCATTGTCATTGAAGCATGGTAAAAAAACGTGTTATATGGGCCATCGTCGCTTCCTTCCGAGGGATCATAGTTGGCGCAGGAAGACGATAATCTTTGATGGCAAACAAGATCATAGGCCACCACTGAAAGAACTATATGGAGAAGATGTATTACAACAACTGAGTAACATTGAAGAAGTTAGATTTGGTAAGGCACCGCACTTGAAGAAGAGAAAACGTACAGTATTGGAGTACAACTAGAGGAAGAAGAGCATTTTTTTTAGTTGCCTTGTTAGAGTCATTCGAAATTACGACATAACTTGGATGTCATGCATATTGAGAAGAATATATGTGACAATGTCTTTGGAACATTGATGAACATAGAGAAGAAAACAAAAGACATTTTTAAGGCTCGATTGGATCTACAAGCAATGGGTTTAAGGAAAGAGTTGCACTTGCAACCACATGAAAATTCATATACTATACCAGCAGCCTGCTACACATTGACAAAACTAGAGAAAAAACGTTTATGTGAATGGTTGAACAAGGTGAAGTTTCCCGATGGGTATGCATCAAATATCTCTCGGCGCGTAAATATTATGGACTGTAAGGTAATAGGAACGAAAAGTCATGACTGTCACGTCCTTCTGCAACGTCTACTACCGGTTGCGATTCGTGGATTCCTTGACAAGGATGTCAGTGCTGCGCTAATTGAATTGGGGATATTCTTTAAGGATTTGTGTTCGAAATCTTTGAATGTAGAGGTTATTAAACGACTGGAGAAGGATATTGTCGTAATCCTTTGCAAACTTGAAAGAATATTTTTACCTGTGTTTTTCGATGTCGTGGTACACCTAGCGACTTACCGCACGAAGCGAAGCTTGCAGGCCCAGTACAATATCATTGGATGTATCCGATCGAAAGGTGATAGAACAATGATCATAAATTTTTATTCATTCCATAAACTACGTATATCTATGTTTTCATGTCCTCTAAACATAGTGATTTTGTGTGCAGGTACCTTCACACATTAAAACAATATGTGAGGAATAAGGCACGTTCAGAGGGATCCATTGCTGAGGCATACATTGATAATGAGTACCTGACATTTCGCTCTATGTATTTTTGTGGCATAGAGACTAGATTCAACCGAGAAGATCGAAATGCCGATGAAGGGCAGGAGCATGAACAAGGACTCATATCTGTATTCGCACATAACGTCCGTCCTTTAGGATCGCCGACGTTTCAGGACATGGACCTTCGGGATCAAGCGAAGGCGCGGTGGTATGTGTTGCATAACTGTGAAGAAATAGAGTCGTACTTAGAGTAAGTCTTCGCACATAATTGTATATCTACATACACGTAATCTCAAAATTTCTTGCTGACAACGTGCCAATTGTGTATAGTGAACACATAGAGGAGATGAAGTCCCAATACCCTACAAATTATGATCGAATGCATCAGGATTTGTTTTCAGAATGGTTAGCAAAACGTATAAGATTAATTTACCTTCTATCTCACCACATTAATTTACCTTCTATCTCACCACACTTACAATATTGTTGTATTGCACAATATTTACACGTAATTTCAAACGCCTAAACGTACATTTATATTTTGTACGTGATGACAAATGAAGATGTTGGGCGCTAGCAACTCTACGGATGCATCAGATGCGCTCTACTCACTGGCTTGTGGCCCTGATAGACGTGTATCTAGATATACAAGTTGTATTGTAAACGGGATTCGGTTCCACACTGAGGAGCGTGAGAAATATAGGACCACACAAAATAGTGGGGTGGTTGTGAAGGGAACACATGAGGAGGTAGAAATTGATTTTTATGGCGTTTTGACGGATATTATTGAGCTGAGTTATTGTATGAGAAAGCGGGTGTACTTATTTAAATGTGATTGGTGGGACATTGGAAATAAAAAGTTGGGAATACAGACTGATGACTACTTCACGAGCGTAAATTTATCTCGGAAGTGGTTTAAAGATGACACATTTATCATAGCCGGCCAAGCCGAACAAGTATTCTATCTCGCTGACACCAAGTTAGGCGGCTCTTGGCACGTTGTGCAGAAAATAAAGCCCAGGAACATATTTGACGTTCCCGAACTAGACATTGAAGATAACGATGAAAGGAGTAATGAAACGTCGTCAGTTGAACAAGCATATTAAGAAGACATGCCATCTTCGGATAGAGGGAATGATCCAAATGTTGATATTGATGTGGTGCAATTGAATAGAGATGATAATGACATTGTTAGAGATGATAACGCTTTCATCGATGACAACGTTGCAGACGATGAAGAAGAAATTTTGACCAGCGATAGTAATGGTGAAGAAGAAAGAGTCCTAAGCGATAATGATTCAGACGACGATTATTAAATGTATACAAGATTTACATGTCATTTTCAATTCGATTAATTTGATTATTACATGTATATATGTTTTACAAGTCATGATTTATTTCCTCAATTGACTTGTTTATAATCTACATTTACAGTTAAATCACTTTCTGATCATGTCCTCCACAAACTGGAGCGTAGCGGAAGCACGCAGCATACTTCATCAGCTATTGCGGATGGACTTTCCGGCCCTATATTCTTCTGGTAGGGCCAGAGAGATACCCGGTCTGGTCGATAAATGTAGGGAGGAAGACGATGACTTAGATGAAAGATTATACAATCTTAAAGAAATTCCTAATCTGATGGAGGAATATAACCACGGGAAACTTCGTATGGAAGATGCGACATTGTCACTTGCACATATGAATGGAGTGCCGAGAGATCAGATTTCTCCTATTGTGACTAGCATGTTGGCTGTAACAATGTCGAGTGCTTCATACACCTTGACATATACATCTGCAGCGTACGATAACTTACGCAGGGAGTATTTCGGATAGTTGATCCGAAGTTGATTTGTATTACAATGAAATATATGTATTTAATATAGAATGACAATGTGTAATGGATTTTTCAACTTTTATATTCTATTTACGGTTTTATTATATTCTGCTTGCATTATAGTGTAATGGTCTAATCATATTTTTATCATCTCTCTAAGCGTAAGTGTTCGCTCACCTCAAGTGTAAGGCTACGATGTAGTAATAAAACTCGGTAAGACCGAGGTCGATCCACAGGGAAAGAGGTAAACAATTCCAAGTACTCTAATAACTAGAATCTAAGAAGTTTAAGAAAGTAGTTTTTCACATGAAATAGGAAAATCTGAAAATAAGAAGAACTAGAGCATCAAGGATCCACTTGTAGTAGTCCAATGCCAATCCATTCATCCAAGTACAATACAATTAGAATCAAAGTCCTATCTTTCATCTAATTGGAAGATATAACATTCAAGCACAAACAGTCCCACTTAAATCTGAAAATCAGATTTCTAGTTCTAATGAAGCACATAGAACTTGAACTTGTAGCCTTCGGAGTAACAGCCATGCCTATGGACTATGGCATGCTCAAGGGTTACTACAATTCAAATTCAAACAACCCAATCATGGTAATCTCAGAGAATTGCAAAGAACTCATGTCCGGAGCACACAAACTCTCACAAAACTTCTAAAAAATCAAACTTTATTTAAACTAGAACTTCAAAATCCAAAATTAAGAAAAGGGTACTTGAAATAAAAGAATTAAAGCATTGGAACCAACTACAAATTTCGCCTCTAGCTCTAACTAAGAGGTTAGCTAAGAAAAAGCATATTAAAACTAGAACTAGAACTAAGAAAAGGAAGAAAAACTAGCTGTAGGAGGCTAGGTAGCCTCCTAGGACTTGAACTCCTTGCTTCCCACGTCCTTGCTTGATTTGGAATAGAAGAGAGCACCTCCTTTTATAGTGCAGCAATAGTACAGCAACATAGCAGAATTTGTTTCGCTTAGTACGGCTTAACCAATGGTCGGATTGCCTTCAAATTTGATTTATTGCTTCCTTGTAATGTGATCTTCCTCATAGATGATTCAGATTTCCAAGATTATCCTCTGAATGGGCCCACCAATCATATCACCGACCGCCTCTCAAAATCAAGCACTTTGGGTACCTTCAGAACCAGTCATCTTGCTTTCAACGCTCCGAAGTGTACAGATGTCGGATTGATTTCAAATTTTGAACATTGGTAGAAAACTTCATCCTCTACATGATAGACGGATTAGATTGTCCAAAACAATCCCAAAATATGGTTCGAAAATTAGAACACTCAGCCCTTTTATAAACTCTGCGCAGTTGGATCTTTCTGGATGGTCCATCTTTCTTCAACCGGTACGATCAAACCACACATCCTTTTGATCTGAAAATTTTGTGGTTATTCATATATGGATGTGATCTAAAAGATGGTCAAAGTAGATTCTTCATATCATCAATGATGGGTCACCTGGACCGGCCCAGAGTGGAACAGCGAAATCTGGAACTTTCTGGACAGTTCGTATTGTTTTGGCCACCACGGTCAATCCGTAGCTCCGATCGACACGAAACTACTTGGATTATTTCGGCGTCGAGCTCCTCTTCGACATGAATGTGTTAGATTGCTAATTATCATCAAGATGGCTTCATAAAACAGTTCCAAAAATTCAAAAACGGGAATAGCTTGCTGCCTGAAATCTGGAAGTGTAAAATTTCATGGCCGACCGGTCTTGACCGGTCGGACAGGGCTGGCCGACCGGTCTAGACCTGTCTGGCAGGTGTCCAGGGAGTGCAGACGACCGGTCTTGACCGGTCGGACCTAGTTTTTGCAGTTTTTGTTCTTTCTTTTCTTCTCTCCTTCCTCTCTCTTTGCTTTCTTCTTTCTTTGGTCCACCTTGGACCTTCATCAAAGGCTCCTAAACATGGTCTTTTGGTCTCCAATTGGGTGAAGTTCACTCTCATTCCTACAATCACAAAACATGCATTAGATGGGCCTTTTAAACATGAAAACCATGCATATAATGTGATGTAATGGGTTGGCAAATGTATAAATTGGAGGTTCAACAGTAAGCACAAATTCACTCTACAATGATGTTCATAAACTTGCATTGACATTGTTTAAATTTATAAGTTTATATTTCAGATATATTCAGTCATGGCACCAGGTGGGAGATCAGGTCGTTCGCGCACTGGATCTACCACTTCCACCCGTGATGCGACGCAGACAGTATCGACGTCGCACGGTGCATCACAGTCATCTGATCCTTCTGTTCAGCATACACCGGGCACTGCATGTAAGTCTAGACATTTATTTGGTGATTTCTGTTTATATTGTTACTTACATATATCTTTTCGCAATAGCATTTTCTACCAGTCGACGAGGACGTGGACCCACGCGTGAGTTAGTTTTAGAGCGACTTACACGTAATGGTAGGGTGGCGGTAGAGTTCCCACATGACTGCCTTAGACCTGTTGGGGACAGTGCCAGATTGTTTACGTCTGAGGTCGGTGTCCTATGCCGATCTCTGATCCCCGCCACCACCCCCCGTTGGACTGACGTGATAGATGATGTGTGACAGCTCATCCGTCAGCGCCTTCAGGTAAATTTTAGTAAATCGAAATTTTCTTTTGTGAAAGTTCATTTACAGTTAAGTCCTATTGTTAATAAGTTTATTACCTTAATTTATTATTTACGAAACTGCAGGATAAATTTGACTTCGATTTGCATGTTCCTTACATTTCTCATGCTGTCGACGACATGATCAGAGAGCGGTTCAAGGAGTACCGCGGAGAGTTACACCAGTGGTACAAGCAGTGCAGGACGCACGATGAGGCCGTACTATCCGCATCGCCCCACGTTACTATAGACGACTGACGGATACTCTGCGAGATATTTTCGTCGGAGGCTTTTCAGGTAATATTTACAAATTTACGATATCTTAAGGTAACAATTAAATTCGCAATTCTGCGAACAGGGAAAAGTTACAAGTGAACCACGTAGCTGGTTCAAAATCATTTGTACGACATCGTTATGACATGGTAAGAAATTATTGATGATTATTAAGTTAATATATTATTTTGATTGGCATTTATTATAAGTCTTATTTCCTTTCGATTGCGCAGCGAGATTCCATCACCGGGCAGGAGCCTGGACCAGTAGACCTCTATAGAGGGACTCACTGTCGGCAGGCGACGAGATCTTGAGTTCATCCTAGAGCCAGTGAGCATTGGGTAAAAATGTTTACTTTGTAAAATTTAATTGCGCATTAATTGATAATAATATCATTCATGTCATTTTTTATGAAATTTCATATGTTTTCATTACAAGCGGCGATGGACACCATACGCAGTCAGCCCACTCCCGATGGTAGTCAGCGGAGTGAGCCAAAAATCCTGAGCGAGGTGCTTGGCACCCGTTCTGGATATGTGCGTGGGCTTGACCATGGTGCCAAGCTCATGGCACAAACTAGAGGTGGCTCCAGCCGATCCGTAGCTGGTGAGAGCGCTATACGCCGAGCTGATATCACAGAGAGAGAGGTTCAGCAGCTACGGGTCGTCGTTGATGAGATTAGAGAGCAACTGGAGAGGCAGAGAGAGGAGGAGCAGAGGCGTAGGGAGGAGGATGAGGAGAGGCGACAAGAAGAGCAGGAGAGGAGGATCGAGGAGTTGCGGCAGGAGTATGAGCGACGGATGCAGGAGATGTTTCAGGCTCTCGCTGCACGCTTTAGCGCCGATGCCCCGCCACCTCCGCCTTCATCTTTGTGATCATTTTTTTTAATATACGACTTTTAACTTATATGTATTTGTGTGTGAATGAATATTGCTTGTTTGTGGATATGGAATGGATTATTTGTGTATGGATGGTGTAGTTTATGTTTATTAGTATGTATGTGGATGTGAATAGGAGAAAAATGTATAGGTTTCTTTACAGGTGTATATCAGGAATTTTCCTGAATTTTGAAAACAAATGGAACCGGGACAGGAAATACTATTACCGAGAAATTGTTCGTAGGTAAAAAACATGGAAAAAAATTTTACTGACGAAATTTTTCGTATGTAATAAAATTGTGAAACTTTTACCGAAGAAATTTTTCGTGGGTAATAAACTCGTGAAACTTTTACCGACGAAATTTTTCGTGGTTAATAAACTTAAAAAAACTTTTACCGACGAAATTTTTCGTGGGTAATAAACGTAGAACTTTTACCGACGAAATTTTTCGTCGGTAATAAAACTTTTACTGACGAAACATTTTGTCGGTAAAAGTTTTTTCACCGACGTATGATTTTTTTTCCGACAAAAATTCATATGTTTTTCCGACGAATTATTTCGTCGGTAATGGTTTTATTATTACCTACGAAAAAAATTTTCGTCGGGCAAAACCTTTACCGACGGCCTTTCTGAGACGATGTTAGCCGCGAAAAATTTCGTCGGGAAAAACATTTCCCGAATAAATGTTACTGAAAGCCGACGAATTATTTCGTCGGTAAAAATGAAATTTCTTGTAGTGAGAGTTTTTTATTTATGTGGGTGAGAGGACCATAATATGTATTTATAGAAAAGAGATCCATCACACTTCTCCCCTATGTGATCTTCACATCATAAGTTTCTATATCCGTCTTAAAAACCGTATATAAAGGCCATGGTTCAAACATGTGTCTTTTGAATCTATTTTGTGATATCGTTTTAAGACACGCATGATCTCATTTTTATCCTTATTGTGTACAGGGATTATGCATGAAAGATTGGCTGCCTACCACTGAGCGATCGGCTGTCTACCAATGAGCCAAAAGTCAAACTTGCCTTAATCATTGATTTGATTGTGGGGACGATGAAGGTATTTATTGAAGCTCGCATCTATAGCTGGCGAACCTGGATCCTCTGCTAAAATCAAGCAGCTGCTGTTCTGATTGGTCCAAGTCAGCCTAACTTTGGCAGAGCTGCTCAGCTCTGACACAGTCAAGCTGATTTGGACCACTCAGAGTAGCGACGAGCAGAATTTTCCTACTCGGTTTTAACAGAGGATCCGGACTCATAGCTGGCATAGGACAAGAAGCATCAATGAAAGCAACGATTGAGAAGATTTTGCTAATTCACACATTGGCCTTATCCGGGAATGCTAAACAATTCTGACACATGTCAGCCAGGTAGTGGGGATGGTATTAGCTACTTACATCGTCGTCACCAAGTTCTATGGCCCCACCATGATTTATGTGTTGTATCTATACCGTCCATCCATTTGGAGACATCATTTTAAAGAATGAGAAAAAAAATTGGCAGGTCGAAAGCTCAAGTGGACCCCACCACAGAAAACAGTGGGGATTGATTGCCTATCATTAAAAACTTCTTTAATGCTACAAAAGTTTTTGATCATGTTGGTGTTTGTTTTTTCTCTCCGTCCATGTCTGTCTTAACTTATGAACAAGTTGTATCTCAAGTAAGTGGGAGAAGAAAGGTTTCGGCACTGGTGTTCCTACTGTTTTCTGTGGTGGATTCTCCCAAACATTGTCAGGTTGCTAGGTGGGACCCACCATGATGTTTGTGAGAAATCCACCCCGTCCATCCATTTTGTGATCTCATTTCAGGACACCCTACCAAAAATGAGGCGGATCCACAACTCAAGTGGGCCACACAAGGGGAAACAGTGGGGATTCAGTGACCAATGTTGAAACATTTGTGTGGCCATAAAATTTTTATATCTTGCTAGGTTTTTTTCTTTCTTTCTTTTTGCACTTCATCCCAGTGGGAATTCCCAGAACTTATAAACAGTTTAGATGGGATATAAACATCAAAGTGGAGCCTAGAGAGATTTCAACGATAGAAAACTCTGCCTAGAGAGATTTCAACGATAGAAAACTCTTTCCCCAATTTTCCCATGGTGTGTTCCACTTGAGTTGTGGATCCACCTCGGTTTTGTCCGCATGTCTTCAAATGAGATAAAAAAAAAAATAAACATACGTACTATGTGGATTTCTCACAAACATCATGATGACCCACCTAGCATCCCAGCTAAGGAAGTTGGCGTCCATCTTAGCAATGACATATTGATTTTCACCGTTGATATTTAATTGGTGGCCATCAAACAGGTGGTAAAAATTTTTAATGGTCAACATCCCAACAAAATGATAGATGGGACCATCAATTAATGTGATTTGTAGGACAAGTCACATCCATAGCGGTTGGGTGGTCCATTCATCCACCTAACCAATTGGCAGCCACGCAGCAGCTTTGGAGCCACAAGTGCCTACCTTATAATGTATAAGTGGGCCAGATTTAAGCCATCCATCAGGTGGACCTGTTCAGTACCCATGAAGTTGGCGACATGAATAAGAGATAATGGAGGGGTTGATAAAAACAATCCATGGCTCGCATTCAACATAAATTTCTTGTCCAGCCATTTTAGGAGTTCTTAAGTACATCTTATCCGTAATTTGAACTGCCACACGAGTTCCCCATCCGGGCCATAGAATGCAGACGTGGCCCACCTAATGTGTACGTTGGCCTGATTTCAGCACGAAATGATCGGGCTCGAATTAGGTGTTGCCCCGGGAGCAGCTTAGTTGGTGTTACCCCTACCGTGTGGCCCACATGGATGTTATTTTGTATATCCACGCCGTCCATCCGTTTCTCCATCCCATTTTAGGATGGTTTCCAAAAATCATGCGGATCCAAATATCAATTGCGCCATGCCACTAGAAACAGTGTTGATTGAGTGCCCCACCATTAAAAATTCCAAAGAGCCCATAGTAAGGTTTTACTAATGTTTATTTTCAATCCAAACTCTTGATAATGTGAAGAAGGTCTGGATAAAAGCAAAATATAAATATCAGCTTGATCTAAAACTTTTGTGGCACGGAAAATGTTTTAAATGGTTATTTATCACTCTTTCTATTGATATGGTCCACCTAAGATTTGGATATTCTTATAATTATGGATGACATCCTAAAATTAGAAGTATAAACAGATGGATGGAATGGATATACAAAAAATGAATCAAGGTAGGCGCCACACGGTAGGGATAACACCCACTAAGCTATTACCAGGGTAACACCTAATTCGGTCCCTAAATGATCCTATGGAGGGTTTCACTGTTGATGCGCCGATGAAAATAAATAAATAATAAGTACAAAAATGCTTAAAAAAATAATATTGAATTTACGCTCGGAACCTTTTTCAAAAACCTCTCTCATTAATAGAAGTATTTTCATTTCAGTACCTTGGCTGATGGAAGTCGATGCTTATGATTTGGAGGGGAAAACAGATAATAAAATTCAGGCTCTGGATGTGGTGGAAGAGCTCAGAGCCAAACAAGCGGACAAACAGTCCATGCTTCTACTCGATGCCTTCAACAAAGACATAACTTCTTTACCACAGCCTCTTCCAAACCCTCGTTCTATAGAATATGATAGAAGATCAAAAGAAAGAAGTCCGGACCGTGATAGGGCAGTGAGCAAGGACCGGGAGAGAGAGATGATCATGGTGATAGTCGAGAACAGGGAAAGATCGTGTCGTCCAAGTAGGGACCGTGACCGCTATTACGATCATGATTGAGGTTATGATCGGGAACGTGAAAGAGAATCAGATCGTTCTTGTAATCATGATTCAAGGAGCTGCAGAAGGTGGCGTTCGCCAAGGGATTATGATCGCCACGGGCTGTATGACCGATATGATCGGTACTGAGCTGTGCTTGCTGCTGGTAGTGCAATTGGAATACACCGTATCAGAACGTGGGCAGAGCACTGTTTTGTAGATCATTCTACTGTCTGAAAAGATGAGGGAGAAAATAAGAACGATTTTCATCTTTGCTTTGTTAGAATGTATAGTGTTTTGACAAGAAAGTGGTATGTTAGTTTTCTTGTTTGGGACTTCTATTATCTGCCTGATTACAACTGCAACGTAATGCTTCTCTAAATCCCTAGAAATCAATAGAGAAGTAGATAAAGAAGAGAGATTGAGAAGGAAAGTGAGTTTTCATTTCAAACATTTAACTACATTTACATACATATATTTTTCTAACATAAACATGAAATAAAGGAAAAGAAAAATAAAAAACACACACAAATCTTAGGCTTTTCTTTCGAATTACCACCTCACCCCCCTCTCTCTCTACTTTACCGGCCTCTTTCTTTAGCGCGGTGGTTTGGGCCCCGCCGGGTTCGGTGCTGGTATGGGGTACGCAGGGCTCTGCGGACGTTGTGCTTGGGCTGGAAGTCCAAGCAATAAGACCATCATCAGGAGAAATTTCATCAAAGCAAGCAGAGTCGTCGCGGTTTTAGCCATTTTTCCTGAGAGAGATGAGTGAGTAAGCTACCCTGGAAGCGATGGTCTTTTATAAACCTAGGCGTATGATCTTGACCGTCCATGTCAACAGGGACGCCATGTCACTAATACTTGCAAATGGACGCCACGTCAGCAATCATCTTCTTCACCATACCACTAAAAAGCCCCCAACGGTTCTCTTTCCTGAGAGAATTGCGGGTTTCACCATCTCATCTAATGCCTCGAAAAAATGCTGAATCAAATGACGTTCGTTGGTGTGACTAGAATGGCGGGTTTGGTGCATGACATTAGATGAGATTAGGTGGGATGAAATTGCATTTGGTACCGTGTAAATTTCATCCGGTGTTTGGGAAAGATGGTTGAATTGAGATAAGGTGGGATGGAATTGCAGTTGGTCCCATGCAGTTTCGACGGGTTTCCATGGATTTTGAAATCCACTACACATGTGGCCCCACATTAATGCATGTGTTTTTTCCACGATGTCCATCCATACAAGCTCTTTACACATGATATTATGGTTATACACATGTACAAGTGACCGACATCTATGTGAATTTGGTCCGTTGGTCACAATTCTATAGTCCACCAAATGGAATTTTGCTTTATCAAGTGTTTTTCCATAGCAAAAATTTGATCCCAAACATGACATGACATTGGATGGTAAAAAATACCATGGTATTACCAAACATGTAATCATTGTGTAATAAAAGATGTTAATCCCACCTAATATCATTCCGTCCCTTCTAATGGTATGGGCCAAACACCTTCTTAATAGTGTGGCCCACCCATCAGGTGGATTGGCCTGATTTTCTTAGCAAGTGACGATCATGATTTGACCCTCCTTTTGAATGGATAGGATATCTAGACATAGTAACACATTGCCGGGGCAAGAAACAGCTGTGTAAGTGGAGATGATTTCTCCCTTCGGAAACATATTTAATCTTTTTGAGCCCTATGTCAGTTATAGTGCTTCTACTTGCATAGAGACACTTTGATACTGCATTGCATGATCTAGACTGTCCGTTAGGTTCAACCCTCATTTCATAGGCTTTGATGCAAATATCACACTATATAACAATCTTAACCATTCGATCCATAACATTTGATATTAATGGTCAAGATCATTTACACAGAAAGGATGGATTGGAACACCCAATCGGTCTATTTTTTGGATGGTAAACCCATGAGATTGTTCTGCACTTTTTTTTTTTTTTTTACAGACAATGCTACGTCGAAGTATCTTTAATTTGAATTCCAAAAATAAGCTTCCTTTTAAACTCTTTCCTAAAATCCGTACAAGGCTTTTGTAATTAGTTAAAAAAAAAAAAAAAAACGAATACCATCGTATACCGTTAGGCAAGGGATACTATATTTTTCAAAAGACTCTTATACCCTTGAAAAGAAAAAATAACACCCATTGCATCCTACCCGAACCGTATCCCGATGGCAACAGGCAGGATCTCCGGGTGGCCACATTGATGTATGGATTTTATCCACACCTCCCATCCATTTTTTTCAAATAATTTCAAGATACCGACATAGGTGGACCACACAATGGGGATTAAACTCTTATCATTGAAAACTTCTTAGGGGCACAAAAGTTTTGAATGGAGCTGATATTTGTGGTTTCCCTTCATCCAGATCTGTAACTTTATGAATAGGTTGGATGCAGATAAACATCATGGTGGGCCTTACGAAAGTTTCAACGGTGAGCATCATTACCATCATTGCTTCTTGTGATGTGGTCAAATTAAGAATTCGGTTTTCCTAACTTTTGACCCTATTTCATAAAATTTCACAGAGAAATGGGTGAACGGTGTGGATAAAACCCATACATCCTCTGAGCTCCTACCCATTTCCAGCAGGAGACGGATGGGCAGGCTGCAATCGGTTTCGGGAAGGATGTCAGCTACTACACGGTACTCTGTGGGCCCCACCATAATATATGTGCTTTATCCATACCATTCATCCATTTTTTCAAACCATTTTGTAGAAGGAGCTCAGAAATGAGGCAATCTCATATGGACCACACCACAGGAAACAGGTGATTGAACGCTCACCGTTAATAACTTCTTAGAAGCCACAAACGTCCACCATTAATAACTTCTTAGAAGCCACAAACGTTTTGGGTGAAGCTGGTATTTGCGTTTCCAACCTTCTCTTCATCCAGGTCTTTGTGACCTGATCAAGGTTGGATGGAAAATAAACGTAACTGTGGGCTCTTGGAAATTTTTAATGGTGGGGATTCAACCACCAATGTTTTTTTGTAATGTGGTACACTTGAAATTTAGATCAGTCTCAGTTTCTTGTGTTGGGCTTGGATGCCTCAAACCTTCAAGCATAAATACCACCGGCCGGCCGGCCGGTCACGTTGGAGATGAAGACAGCAATATTTGGAACGTTTTTTTGGCCATCTGGCCGGTCGGCCAACTGGCCGGTGGGGGTTCCGACAGGTCGAGCAGTTTTCTTTTTGGACTTGGTTTCTTACACGGTTTTGCGCAAGGACTTTCTAATTCCGGTTTTCTCCTATTTAAGGAGATGTAATCTGAGATTAGGATTGTCGCCTATGGGACAAGGGATTGAGAGAGTTCTAGAGTGAGAGAAAGAGCTAGGAGGAAGCTTGGAGTTCTCTGGGTTGAGGGAAAGGGATGTGGGTTTGTCCTCCTCATGTGAGAATTAGCATCGGGTAGCTTGGGATTTCTCTTGTGGGCTGTGATCCAACTTTTTTCTTTTATAATCTCTTGTAACGTCTGATTCGTAGTGGATTGTTGTCGCTTCGTGCCGTGGTTTTTTACCTTTGAGGGGTTTTTCCACGTAAAAATCGGATTGCCTTCTTGTGTGTGATGATTTGCTTGTTGATTGCCATTGTGGTGTGTTCCTTGCCTGCTTTGATTGCTTCCGCTGCGAGGCTTCTAACCCCAACAAGTGGTATCAAAGCTAAAAGTTGGGAAGGAGGCAGAGTGAATCTGAGGCGAGACATCAATGACGTCTTTTGGCATGAGATTCGTTGTGGAGAAGGATTCCGTGAAAGAAAAATATGGAAAACGATCGGTATCTATGAAAGAAGTAGAGTCGAAGAAGGTGGATCGGTATGCCAATATCTCAATCAGGTTTGTCGATTGCGATCGGGTTTGATTGTGAGCACTATTCATGGTGGAACTGCAGGATCGGCAGCGGGATCCACTGTTGCTTGTGTGTGGCATGCGCAAGGGCCACATGAGCGAGCGGGTGATGAAAGTGTAAGGATGAAGTCGATGAGGCATGAGAAGTGGTGGAACTATGATGACGACGAAGTAGAGATGAAGATGGTGCGTGACGAGGTGTTGCATGAAGATTTGAGTCGTAATGGAGTTTGTTAGGCTTGGACGCCTCAAACCTTCAAGCATGAAGACCACTGACCGGCCGGCTGGCCAGTTGGTCGATCATGTTGGAGATGAAGACAGCAATATTTGGAACATTTTTTGGGCCATCCGGCCGGTCAGCCGACCGGCAGGTGGGGGGTCCGACCGGTCGGGCAGTTTCCTTTTTGGATTTGGTTTCTTACGCGGTTTTGTGCAAGGACTTTCTAATTCCAGTTTTCTCCTATTTAAGGAGATGTAATCCGAGATTATGGTTGCCGCCTATGGGCCAAGGGATTAAGAGAGTTCTAGGGTGAGAAAAAGAGCTAGGAGGAAGCTTGGAGTTCTCTGGGTTAAGGGAAAGGGATGGGTTTGTCCTCCTCATGTGAGAATTAGCTTTGGGTAGCTTGGGATTTCTCTTGTGGGCTGTGATCCAAGTTTTTTCTTCTGTAATCTCTTGTAACTTCTAATTCATAGTGGATTGTTGTCGCTTTGTGCCGTGGTTTTTTAACCCTTGAGGGGTTTTTCCACGTAAAAATCGGATTGCCTTCTTGTGTGTGATGATTTGCTTGTTGATTGCCATTATGGTGTGTTCCTCGCCTGCTTTGAATGCTTTCGCTGCGGGGCTCCTAACCCCAACATCTTGCTCATGCCCTAAAATGATCTACATAAGATGGACGACATGAATTAACAAACGCACCATTGTGGAGCCCACAGTTTAGTCCACCGTCACAGTAGATACTGCTACCCATTGCACAAGGAAAGATGGGCATAATTGTCTTTTTAAGATATAAATAAGCCAAATTTAGGACAGACGTTAGTCAAAGTCAAAATATGTAGTTATTTGACCATATTTGGAAACTTAAGCGGGTTTTAGGAATGCGTTTAAAAATAAGATTGTTTTTGGAATTCAATCAAAATATAGGTGTTTATATGGCATTGTCTCTTTTTTTTAGTACATAATATATGGCAAATTGTTCCGCACTTGATGGACAGTCCAGATGGACTCTTGGAGAGTTCTAGAGCCAGAGGCAATATGTAAAGCCCCAAGCTCCTTTGTACCTTTTCCCATCACATACATGCATATCTTGTTTGGGCCAACCAGTAGGTCGTTCAACCCGACCATGTGGTATAAGCTTTTGAGTGGCTGGCGCCATGCATTAGACCCAAAACACTTGCCATGTTGACCGCGTTGTCATTCCTATTGCAACAGTAACCTTCATGTGTCAATGCAACACCCGGATAGCAAGCTATGACGTGTAGAACCCGAATTTACGTTGCACACTAAGCAAACACCCTTTTAGGCTAGGTCCATGTGGGCATAGGCGCAAGCCTTGAATCCCACCCCACATGAGACATCCACAAAAGGCCAAAATAAAACCCTATCACATATAAGGACAAAGGCCACCCCCTATGTTCTCATGACCCATTATTGCACCAACATATGCCTATTGCCACATTAGCCCCTTATCCGTAAAAGAGTAGGGGCCCTTTCATATTGGGTGTGTTGCCAACTACTTTAATTATGGAATATAGCAATGTGGAAATGCAGAAAAATAATCAAACTACACGACACAAGATATTTTTACATGAAAAACCTTCTAAGAGGTAAAAACCATTAGACCTTGTCCAGACAAACAATTCACTATGAATAGAAAATTGTTTATAACCGATCATAAGCACAATCCGCTTGAATCAAACCTTCTTCACTCACGTAGGAGTGTATAAACAATAAAAGAATGAAAAAGTGAGAAATCTCACTGAGCATAAAGACATAGAAAACCCGAGGCGTCAACTGCGCTGAGAATCACCTTCACAAGCACATAACTCTCCTTCCTACAAACTCTCTCTCTCTCTCTCTCTCTCTCTCTCTCTCTTCCTTTTTTGTCTCTTTCTCTCGCTTACCTTAGGATGCTTAGGTCTTGAATTGGAAGCACTTATATAGCCCCATTCAAGAGTTAGACCCAAAACAGGAAACTGCGGATTCGTAGTTCACACACCATCGGGCGCTTGACAGATCTAAAATCTGTCCAGAGAGTTTAAGAGAAATTGTCGAATTTCGAGCGCTTGACTGTAACAAAAACATTCTAAAGACTTTTTGTCCTTCCGGGTGAATTTCGGTCTCTCGATGACGCCTAGGCTGCACCATCTCTCCTCAACTCCTGAGAAGGAAAACCCCATCAAATCTTTCCCTTTCTAACTCAGGAGAGATTCATCATCTTTAAGTCAGTCAGGCTTTTACAAGCCTCAAAGTTTTTCTTGAGCAAAGCTTTGGTCATCATATTTGACCAGTTATCATCCATGTGAACCTTCTCAAGATGTAACACCTTCTTTTCCAAAGTATCAATGATCCAGTGATACCAAACCTCTATATGCTTCGAATTGGAATGCTGACTTAGATTCTTACTCAAGTGTATCACACTTTAGTTATCACAATAGACCACGTGCTTCTCCTGCTTCAAGCTAAGTTTCTGTAGGAACATCTTCATCTAAAGCATCTACTTGCATGCTTCTGTGACTACAATGTACTCGACCTCTGTCGTGGACAACGTTACGACCTTCCGTAGCTTGGCCAGCCAAGAGATTACTCCCCCTGCAAACATGAGCATAAATCTCGATGTAGACTTCCTGAAATCTATGTCACCTACCATATTTGCATCTCTATAGCCTTCTAACACATGTTTTTCGTCACCATAGCATAGGCTCAACCTGAATGAGCCCCTCAGATACCGTCGTATCTACTTCATTGTTGCCCAGTATTTTTTGTCAGGATTGGCAAGATATTGGTTGACAACCCCAACTGCATATGCTATGTCTGGGTGCGCGCACACACCATGTCACAGATCAAACTTCCTACCGCCGAAGCATAGGGTATCCTCTGCATCTCATCTACATCTGCCTTCGTCTAGAGATACTGCTTATCACTCAATATGAAGTGATTGTCTAGTGGAGTACTATCTGGCTTCGCTTCGTTCATATTGAACCCCTCTAGAACTTTTTCAATGTATCGTTCTTGTGACAACCATAGCCTTCTGCCGCTTCTGTCACGCATGATTTCCATTCCCAAAATCTGTCTAGCTGGGTCCAAGTCTTTCATCGCAAACGACTTGCCCAACTCCTACTTAAGCCTATCAATCTTCTTGATGTCTTTTCCCATGATGAGCATGTCATCAACATATAATAGCAGAATAATAAAATCACAATCTGAAAACCTGTGTGAGAACACACAATGGTTCGACTCCGTTCTATCATACCCATGTTTCAACATGAACAAGTCGAACTTCTTGTACCATTGCCTAAGAGCTTACTTCACACTACACAAGCTCTTCCTAGACCCACACTGTAACAACCCTGGTTTTACAATAGTTAAATAATGATTTTTTTTACTCTAGATTCGGAAATAATTTAATTAGCAATTTGAATAATTAATTAAGAAATTAATAACTTAAATATTGATAAATTTAATATCAAACAATCCGTAAGGAATTATGGTATGATCCCTTCATTAAAATCGCTCAAAACGAACCCTAGAATATCGTGGAAGTGTCAGACTTCGCAAAACTCATAAATCTACAAGTATTATGAAAGTATCATTAGTTAAACTTAAGTTATAGGACCATTTGCAAGTATCGTGATTTCTGGCGATCATTCTCGTACAAAACTTTATATACTAGTTCTATGACACGATCCAACCATACATGTCAAATTTCAACTCTCCGATCATCCTACAAGTACCCTGATCAGAAATCAGGCCATAAGTGGGCCGCCTTAACTTAGATTTGCCTCATTTTTCTCATGGGCAACTAAATTCGTGTCATCCACCATTTGAACGGGGGTGATGACCTTTGACTATTGCAAGTGGGCCCCACTTGAAAGTGGAACGCGAAATTTGTGTATACGTGCACCGCACGTAACAAACCTTTTTAAAGAGCTTCTTCTTCACTCGTTGAAATAGCGGACGCTGTTACAGCGTCCGCACACTGTTAACAATGGGACCCCATGCGATCATCATGATGGGCCCCATGGTTCGATCCACACCATCCATTCAATTTACCTCGACCGTACGACCTTGTATACCGAAAATCATTCTATAACGTTACTCATTCAGCATACGTGGAACCATTGTTTTCAACCGTTTTGAACTTAGATCGCCAAGATCCGGATCTTTTCACTACATGAACGATCAAGATTTGCTTCTCTAGAGTCGTGTGGACCCCACATATCCTTTCAACGATTCCCATGTGGCGTAGGTAGCAAGAAAAGGGAGTCCAAGTCCCTCTTGGAAACGGAAGCTCAAACCGGCCGGTTGCACATGCGACCGTGCTTTGTTTTCGCTGTGCTCGGCTATAAAAGCCAGCATCATCCCTTTCTCTCTTCAGAAAACGTCAGAGAGAGTGAGAGAAAGAGCGATTCGTTCGGGAGAGTGAGCCGTTCGGATAGAGAGAGGGAGTGTGAGGGTAGAGAGAGAGAATTAGAGAGCAGCTGCTGTTGTTGCTGTTGCTGCTCTTGTTGGGGCAGCATCCCAGTTAAGAAAGAAGAAGAGGAAGGAAAAGAAGAAGAAAAGAAGAAAGAGAAAGGAAGGAAGAAGGAAAAAGAAGAAGAAGAGAAGAAAGAGAGAGAGAGAGAGAGAGAGAGAGAGAGAGAGAGAGAGAGAGAGAGAGAGAGAGAGAAACGAGAGAGAGAGAGAGGTTGTGAGGGAGAGAGAGAGAGGGAGGTATCCCTTGCTGGGCTGCTGTTGCTGTTGGGACAGCACCCCAGTTAGTAAAGGAGAAGAATAGAAGAAAAAGAGAAGAAGAAAGGAGGAAGAAAAAGGAGAAAGAAAGAAGGAAGAAGAAGAGACTTCTTCTCTACTTCCAGCCGAGTCGACTCGCTGAGCCAACTCATATTCAGGTTTGGGCTTGTGTGGAGCTTATAGTTCATCACAAGTGAGTGATCCATCTCAGAATTTTCATGTTGATATTTTTTCAATTTCCTTCCTATTGGGTTTGAAATCCTTCCATCTTTTCCTCCACATAATCGATTTTTCAACTTCTTGTTTATATAGGATAAGATGTATACTTTTATTCTATTTTCTAGGCATATGTATTAGATTTTAGTTAAGTGGATTTCCTCTAGTTTCCTTGTTCTTCCTGGCGACGCTTCTTTAGTTTTCTTAGGATTTTACGTAGAGGTTAGGCATGGATTAAATTTTATTGTCATGACTTTCCTTTCTTAGTCACACAAGCGAAAACTTTACATAGACGTAACTTAAATTTAAATACCCAAGATGTTATTATTGGTTCAAAACCTTACGTAGCATATATCATCCTCAACTCCCTTGATTAACAATAAACATCAAAGATAAATGACGAATTACTTGAATGCATGCATCTCATGTATGGTGTGATTGAAATTGAAATTTTGAACGCATAGTATGCTTGATGAATGTTTTCATAACTCATGTCATGTCCATACATTTATACACTGCGACAGAACAGGAGCATGGTTGATTTGACTCCTGGCGTGCATGGTTGATTTGCCGCCTCGTTGTACCGGTTAGGTGAGCATAGTTGAATTGCGACAGGTTCCTAATGTTCAGTGGCAGCGAGTTCTGGTCGTTTCACTTATTGAGCATGGTTGATTTGCTCGGTTGGATCAGTGGTGCATGGTTGATTTGTCCACTGGCATGCATGGTTGATTTGCCGCCTCGTTGTACCGGTTAGGTGAGCATGGTTGACTTGCGACAGATTCCTAATGTTCAGTGGCAACGAGTTCCTAGACGTTTGTTGCTCTCACACGTATCATAACATACATGACATCATGACAATCATGTTTCATTCATAATAAAACGTAGACTGTATTAATTATAACCTAATCTTTGTACATTTCATACAATTCTATCCGTTGATGTTCCCATCCTGTATCTTATTAACTGTAATATTACTTGTGATGGAAATGACCTCACTGGGCTTTAGCTCACCAAACTCACCACAGTTCCTGCAGGGTATCAGGAGGAAGGAGGAGCGGCTGAAGCAGAATATCTGGACGACTATTTTTATTAGAAGACTTATCCTAGCTTAGGTGTTGAATTTATTTCTTTTGGAAGATGATTGTAGCAGACTTTAGTAGACTTGAATGTTTTGCTGAGTATACGTAGTTGTTTGATTTAAACTTTCATTTGAGATTTCGGTTATGATTAATAAAGTATTTTAGTTTGGTATTATTGTGGTATGTGGAATGAAATTTCTCTAAAGGTTATATTTGGATTGAATTCACACTCTGAAACTCGAGCCTTGAGTTGTTGTACTTGACTCTCGGATTTCAGGGCGTGACACACACACCATATGTTCCTCGCCCTTGATCTCGAACCCTCTGGTTGGTGCATATATATTTTTTCTTCTAGGTCACCATGGAGGAAGGCAGTTTTAACGTCTAACTGCTCTATCTCCAGATCCATGCTAGCCGCCAACCCAAACAACATCCGAATGGACGTCATCTTTACCACCGGTGAGAATATTTCTTCGAAGTCGATTCATTTCCTCTCACCATACTCTTTTACCATAAGTTTGGCCTGGAACCTTGTCTATGAATTCTTCTACTCCAACTTCTTTTGAAACACCCACTTGTTGCTCAAAGCTTTCTTGTCATTAGGCAATTTTACCAGATAATAGGTATGGTTCTTATGTAACGATTTCATCTCCTCTTGCATAGCTTTCAACCACTCCCCCTTATGCACGTTGGCTAGGGCCTCAAAGTAAGCCTCTTGCTCTCCCCCATCGATAAGCATAATGTACTCATGCGGCGAGTACCTCTTTGACGAGTGTATGTCCCTAGATGTCCTCCTCACCTATGGCTCAACACGTGGATTATGTGGGGGCTACTCCCCTGATTCATCTTCTGTAGGAACTCCGACATCCTCTGCACCTTACTGCACTCCCCTGTCGTCAGGCATCACAAGAGGAGTGATCGGATCCATGTTTTTCTTTCCAATGTCTTCTATACACTGATCTTCAAAGAAAACCACATTTATACTCTCGACGAGCTTTTTTCTCGGTTAGATCCCACAATCTATAACCGAATTTCTCATCATTGTACCCCAAGATCACACATTGCTTGATCTTCGTATTGAGCTTGGACCTCTCGTCCTTGGGTACATGAACAGATGCTCGACATCCAAACGCCTGAGATGACTGTAAGACACATCATTTCTAGTCTACCTTCTCAGGAACTTCTCCATTCAATGGGGCTGATGTAGACCTGCTTATTGAATATACTATCATGTGCATTGTTTCTCCCCAGAACCTCTTAGGCAACTTTGCATGAGATAAAATGCATCTGATTCTCTCTACAATAGTGCGATTCATGTGCTCAGCTACACCATTGTGTTGGGGGGTCTTGGGCACCGTCTGTTCAGCTGTACACCCAGGGAGTTACAATACTCATGAAATGCCCCAATGTATTCACCACTATTATCAGTGTGGATGCACTTCAATGATCTATCTGTCTCTCTCTCGACCAGCATAAAACATTTTAAACACACAAAAGACTTCGTCCTTAAATTTCAATCCATAAACCCAAACCCTCCTAGATGCATCATTTATAAATGTAATAAAATACAGAGCCTCACCCAAAGATTTTGTCATTATCAGACCACACACATCAAAATAAACCAAATCTAATGCATGTACTTTATTAACATGAGAAACAATCTTAACAAAAGAAATCTTATGTTGTTTCCCAGATAAACAATCAATGCAGGTTTTGACAGGTATACCTGTCAACTCTGGAAGGAGACGCTTTTTCGCTGGTAGTTGACACCCTTTCTTGCTCATGTGGTCGAGCTGCCTGTACCACATGTCCATCACTGAATCTTCTGCTATATTCAACTCACCCTTACACATACTGACACTTGTCTTATAGAGGGTGCAACACTTCTTCCCTCTTGCTGCGATCAACGAACCTTTGATGAGCTTTCAACCCTCACCAACAAACTGGATTTTATAGCCATCATCATCCAACATTCCTATCGACATCAAGTTGAGGCGAAGGTCAGAAATATGCCTCACATCTTTTAGAATTAATGTGCAGCCCACATCAATCCTCACATAAATATCATCGACACCCATGATCTTCGATATGCCAGAATTTCTCATCTTCACGGTGCCAAAGTCGCCTGACTTGTAATTGGCGAAGAAATCCTTGCGTGAAGTTGCATGAAATGACGTTCCCGAGTCTATCACCTAGTCGATGTCCTAACTCGTAGATGTGATACAAACATCATGATCTACTAAGAGAATAACCACAACGTCACCATCTGAAGCGATCGTAGTAGAATCTGATTCATCTTCCTTCCCCTTCCTTTTTCCGTTCTTATCATTTTTCTTGTGGCATTCGTTTTTATAATAGCAATTCTTATGACAGTTCCAACACTTAACATCTTTTATGACACTAGACTTGCCTCTAGATTTATCTTGAGCTTTTCCTCCTTTTTTGTTCTTTCATCTTATCTATTCCTATGTCATAAGGGTCTCTTGTTGAGTAGACCCCTGAGACGTCCTCTTTGTCTCTTCATTAATTGAAGAGACAACTGGTAACCTGCTCCATGGACACCTTTACATTTGGCGTGGAGTTACTCAAAAATGTCATCAATGTCTCCCAACTATCAGGCAACAAGCTAAGCAATAGCAAGGCCTATAGCTCATCGTCTAGGACCATCTTCATAACGAAGAGTTGGTTCACAATACTGCTGACTTCATTTTTGTGCTCAGCCACAGAACCGTTTTTCTTAAACTTGAAATTCACAAGTCTTCTAATCAGGAAGATCTTATTGCCGGCTGTCTTTTTTTCATACAACCCTTGCAATTTCTGTCATAGGCTAGCAGCTGAGGTCTCCGTAGCCACATGGTGAAAAACCGAATCATCCAACCATTGTCTAATGAACCTCATCGCCTTCCAGTCCAATTTCTTCCAATCATCATCAGTCATATCTTTCGTCTTGACTAATATGCTTAAGATTGTAGCATACAAGTCCTTGCAATAAAGTAAGTCATCCATCTTCGCTTTCCATATGGGCTAATTAGATCCATTGAGGTTGATCATCATTGACGAGCCACCATCTATAATTCACACCGATCTTATTATCTGTTCAAATAACCTAAGCGCTCTGATACCACTTTTGTTGGGTGCATTGCACAAAAACCATAGAATCTCATCCCCAACTACTTAAATTATGGGATATAGCAATGCGGAAACGTAAACAAACAATCAAACCACACACGCAAGCTAAGATTGGGATTTCATTTTGAGGCCTAATAACTAAATGGGCTGGACGTGGACCTAGCTATGTGCAATGACCCATGTGACAACTCAACCCTTACTATTCTCTATCTTATCAGTATAGTAGTTGCGTACTGTCTCATTGTTGCATGATACTTGACGATGACCATTTTTATTTTCTAGGGCATTGAATGAGGTTAAAGAAAGGCCCAAGTGACAATTAATGAGACTTCGGTTCTTTTTACTAGCTTTCATTTCAAACTCCACCTATTATGTTAACGCTATCTTTTCCTTCGCTAACCATCCTCTCATTTGTTTGCTAGTTTTGAAAGGATTTGGTTATGACCCAACAATTTGGTTTAAGCTGGAGTGTTCTTAGCCTTGGCTCCTTCAACCTATATCGGTCAACAATAGGGTTACTTAGGTAGTCCTCTATCTTATCTTATGTTGGAGATCGAAAAAAAAAAATGGTCTGATTTATCTCAATATTTTATGTAAAAACGTCAATTGCTTATTGGACGAATCTGTGCAATGCCAATTAATTACCGATTTCTCTTCGAATTTTTTTTATGACAATGGACAACTGTACAACATCTCGTGAATTTTTTATGAGGATCGAACCTCAAATTCAATCAAAATGCCTACAACTACTCAAAAATCAATTTTAGCACCTTCTATGCGCTCAATTACAAATTCAGCTTTGCCTACATCACGGCGCGCTACTCCCTCTCTCTCTCTCTCATTCAGCTCTCTTCTACTGGAGAGGTAAGGCTATGTCCTTTTGGTAGGTTTGCAATTCCACACATGGGTGTACATGTTACAATGTGATCTGGGGCCCACCATGATGTTTATTTACCATCCAACCTATTCATAAGGTCATGCAAACCTAAGGCCCAATTTAGTCGACACTTAAGATTACACTTAAGGTATCCTGTGATCTGGTTCTCATGAGACCACCACTGAGGTCGACCTTATGGGAAATTCCCATGAAATCAAGCAATGTGGACCCCCCTTAAATGTGTGATAGAAATCTGCATCATTGGTTAGATGCACCTTTCATGGTGGCCCAAGGCCTAAAAATTAGGCCAATCCATAAAATGTGTGGGTCATACCACAAACAACATTGAGAGTAGATGCCCTCCCATTGAAATCTTCCTGATTGTTTATATATAGGGCTATAAAGATGTGGCTCAAACATCTATTACCCATCCAATGTGTGTGTCCTACTTAACCGAGGGGTGACATCAAATTCCAAGCCATTCCGATATTGCAATGGGATCTCACTAAGTGCTTTTAAATGTTTTAGGCATGATCATTTCACATGGATTCAAGAGTGCGGATTCGGTACTACCCAAGCTTATCCCAAGCTCACGACAGGCTAGTACGTGGTGCGTGGGCATTGGGAGAGAGGAGGCCTGACATAATTGTGTCAGGCTTGCTGACATGGCAGGTCTCCTCTGACAACATGTTCTTCACCAATACAAATGTGACACGTATGTGCCACGTCGGGCTTGTCCTGAGCTCGATCGGGACAGGCTCAGGTAGTACCTAATCCGAGCTCTGGATTCAAAAGGCATGGCCCACCCTAGAGGGACCGAACATATGCATGATGTGGATATCCAACACACATCACAGTGGGGCCCACGTAGCTTGAACTAGACTGTGAAAGAATAATGTAAGTGCTAGCAAAGTTGTCAATGATCATGAGCTCGAGTGATCTCACCATGATGTGTTTTTGAAATCCACTCCAACTATCAGGTGCATCACCCAATATTAAGCTCAAAGATAAAAAAATCAGCCTGTCCTATAATTCACGAGGGAAATCCCACGTTAGTTCTAGGGACAAAAAATCTGGCTGATTTGTGATTCAGGTGAAAAACATGAAAGGAAACTAATGGGAGGGAGACTTCCACCCTTATTATTATTTTTCTTTTTTCTAAGTCTACCATGATAATTAAATCAAATCCACTTGGTACACTAAATTTTAGGCCTAGGTGCCAAAATTCAGGCCCATTTGTGATTTAGTTGGGACACACAAAGGAAACAGTTTGGAGGGTAAGTGTTGTCCTATACACTGTTTCCAATCGAAAGCTTCAGAGACCTAGGGGATTTGCCTTCATCAGATTTCTGTATGCCGACGATGCGAACAAAGCAATAGGAGTCTTCCACAGTCAGATGATCGATGGAAGGGTAGCGACAGTGGCAATGGCGACCCCTTTGAAGGAGTTGAGATCAAGACAGACACCAGCGCCTCCAAATGTGCCAAGCAAACCTCTGCCGGCCCTCGACATCAAGGCCACTAGTCAAGACTGTCAGGCAAACAGACCAGAATATCAGACACGGTCGTATGCGGATGCGACTAGGAGAGCGTATGGCCCCATTTTGGGGCCACCAGCAGTCAAATCTAGGATCTTCTTACCAGAGCCGGCAGCGACTGATGATTTGCGGCACATTTCTTTCAGAGCCAATCCTCAAGAAGTGGCGAAAAAACAATGGGAGTTGGGGCTAGCTATGGTTGGGGAAGCTGAGGATAGGGAAGTGTCTATCACCCGTTTGATGAAATGCCTCAGAGGTTCCAGGTACATTGCCTCTGCCATCGACATCGCCCGATTACCCAAACATCGTTTCCTTATTTCCTTCAAATCTAGAATGGAGCTTTTATCATTTTTCTCTGACTACCAACTTCAAAAAGAAATGGGCCTCTCGAGAGTGGAGGCTTGGTCTCCAGGGTCAGGGTCAGAGGATCGAGGGGTCTGGATCAGGTTATTTGGGATCCCGGAACACGCATGGCTGGAATCTGTTTTTGTGGGCTTGGGAGAAACTTTCGGTTCAGTGGTAGAGATAGACAAAGACTCACTCCTGGGCATGATTCAACTCGAGGCTAAGGTTAAAGTCGTTCTAAAACCTGGTGCAGATATTCATAGTGTCAGGAAACTGGAAGTGGCAGGCAAGGTATATTCCATTTGGCCCTCCATGGTGCTTCCTGAAGGCTGTTCCCCTGTGCAGGTTCAAGAAAGGGAAGAATCAGAAATCCACGCGAGAGGGGAGTGCGCCAAACAGTGGGTGGAGCGTGTTTTCTGCCCTCTAGACAGAGATAGTGGGCCAGTTCTCTTGCAGGAGGATCGCCCCTCATGTGTTTGCGTTAATAACCAATGCACAAGGCCTCTTAATTCTGAATCTCCGAAGAACTGTCGCCCAGAGGAGAAGGGTCTCACTTCGTCTTCTGTAGAGTCGATACCAGCTGAGGTCAGATCGTGCCTACCACAGGATGGGGAACATGTAGATACGGATAGTAGTGGAAGGCAGCAGACCAGAGAGACTTTGGTTCCGGGCCTCGTGGGGAGTATGGCAGGAGCTCGGCAAAACGTCCCTCAACCTGCTCAACAGACTGACTCAAGGCAGCAACCTGGGGAAGTTATTCTCCCAATAACAAACCAGGTAGAAGCCAGAAGGGAGGACTCACATCTGATATGTGGTAAACAGGGTATCATGCCGATGGATCAGTCGAGGGATTTCTCGGGAGAGGTGGCAGAAATCAGAATTCAGTCCCCTGGGATAAGAAGTGATGTAAGAAGGAGCAATATTCTAAATCAAGTCAGAGGAAGAGAGACAGGTGCAACCTTTCCTGACCATTTGGAGCCAGTCTCCTACGCTATAAATTCTAAGGACGTGCAGATCTCCCATGGTAGACCTGTGCGTACTTGGATAAGGAAGAAAGCTCGGTCAGAAGGTAGTAGCCCCATCAATGTGAGCAACTTAAGCCCTCAAATCCCTCATCTACGTGGTGTTTGCATTAATCCATCTGGGGAAACACCTCTAGAAGTGATCCCAGATTCTTTAGACAGTGTTTCAGCAGGAAGCAAACAACAAGGAAGAAGAGGAAATGTCTGTCTTCAAGGGCCCCAGCTAATTGTGGATCTATCCCCATTCTTCGAAAACACAGTCATAGATATAAACAAGCAGATACAAACAGAGACCCAACAGCAACTGAATGCTAAGGAAGATACCCACCAGGTATTTGGGGAGAGAGACACAAAGTCTGGTCATTCAGAGGCCCTGCAAGGGGACATGCTAGCCACGGAGAATCTTCAAACAAGAGAAGTAGTAGGGCAATGTGTTCGGAAATCTACCCAGCAAGAGGAGCTAACTCAGAAGAAAGATAAGTACGGGAAGGGCATAAAGGCTGCTGACAATTCAATAGCGGTAGGACCATTGAAAGGCATTCATTTGGAGGAATGGGATGGCCGTCGACATAATCTTCAGAAAAGGGCTGTAGACTCAGGTTGTGTAATAGATGGATAACGTCTTAGTGTGGAATGTGTGTGGGATAGGTAATGCAGTATCTCTCAGAACCACTAAAAGGCTTATTCGAAAATTTAATCCAGGTTTGGTAGTGTTGCTGGAGCCGATGCAGAGGGAAGATAAGAGGCTGAGTACAGGGCTGAAGTTGGGTTTCCACATGTCGATTTCCAACGCAGACGCGGGTGGAAAAATTTGGGTATTCTTCAATAGTACCCACCTGGTGGAGGATGTTGCAACTTCGAACCAGATGATCTCCTTCAATTCAGAGAGTAGAGGAACTGCAGAGAAAGTCCGGTTATCGTTTGTCTACGCGAAGTGCTCCAAATACTTGAGAAGGCATCTCTGGGAAGACATGGTGGCAGAGGCTGCCTCATTGGTAGGTCCTTGGGCAGTTAGTGGTGATTTTAATGCTGTTGCTGACCAATCAGAGAGACTGGGTAGCAGATTTCCTGACCTGGTCAGCTCAAGGGAGTTTGTGGACGCGATCAACAGATCGGGCTTGCAAGACGCAGGATTTTCGGGCAACCAGTTTACATGGAGCAACAACCAGCAGGGAGGATCGAGAAGATGGGCAAGGCTGGACAGAGTTCTGTGTAATGGGGACTGGCTCGATCGTTTTCATTCTTTTAAGGTGGACCACCTCCCTAGGGTGGGTTCGGACCATGCGCCCCTTCTACTATCCTTCCCTCTCCCTTCGGCCTCCTCCCCAAGACCGTTCCGGTTCTAGCGAATGTGGTTTCAACACGAACATTTCCTTCAGAAAGTGGGGGAAGCTTGGGCTGTCGAGGGGCCAACACAGCCAATGTTAAACCTGCTAATAAAGTTGAAGAATGTGAAGAGGGTTCTTAAGAAATGGAACAAGGATGTTTTCGGTGATATTTTCGTTAATCTAAAGAGGGCAGAAGAAGACGTGATGAGCAAAGAGCTCATTAACCAACAATTTCCCACTCAAGACAACCAGTCAAGCCTTAAGGAAGCTCAAGATAATCTCCAGCGGCTTGAGTTGTGTGAAGAAATTTTTTGGAAACAAAAGTCTCGTAACAAATGGCTGGAAGAAGGAGACAGGAATACCAAGTTCTTCCACTTGTCAGTCAAAAACAGATCGAGAAGCGCGGTTATCCAGAGAATCAAACTTCAAGATGGTGAGTTTACTTCCGACCCAATCAGGATCAAGGAAGAAGTGGTGGAGTTCTTCACTAAACTGATGACAGCCCAACAGGTCGACCCTCCTGAGGACCTCTTAGACCTTATTCCTGATTGTATCTCCTAGGAAGACAATCGGGCGCATATGGCTGAGCCGACGATTTCTGAGGTCAAGCAAGCGGTGGATGCTATGCCTAAGGACGGGGCTCCTGGTCCTGACGGCCTTCCGGGAGCTTTCTTCAGTGGATGCTGGGACATCATTCGCGAGGACATCATGAATGCTATAAAATTTCTGTTTAAACAAGGAACTCTCCCTAGAGCATTCTCGTCGACGCTTATCTGCCTTATCCCAAAATCAGGATCTCAAGAGAGATTATCTGATTTTCAGCCGATCAGCCTTTGCAATTGTGTCTACAAGATTTTTTCGAAGGTTATTTCCACTCGTCTTAACTCTCTTCTCCCTAAACTTATTTCAGGGGAGCAAGGGGCCTTTGTCCAGGGGCGATCAATGACTGAAAGTATCGCACTTACCCAAGAGTTGTTCAGAGATATTAATAGGAAAGTAAGGGGAGGGAACTTCATTTTCAAACTAGATATGGAGAAAGCGTACGATAGAGTGGAGTGGTCTCTCTTGAAGGCGGTGTTGCTGAAATTCAGTTTTAGTGCAGAATGGGTTGGCATGGTTAAGGGATGTTGGAGCTCCAACTGGTTCTCGGTGCTGGTGAATGGGGAACCGACGGGGTACTTTAAATCTTCCAGGGGGCTTCGGCAGGGAGATCCGCTTTCCCCTTCGCTGTTTGTCATTATGGCTGAGATCTTGAGCAGAGGGCTGAAGAGGCTTACTCAGTCAGGTATGTGTCTTCCTTTCCACGCAAGCCGAGGAAGCCAGATTGTCACACACCTGCTATTTGCAGACGACACCATCATCTTCACCAATGGCAGCAAAAGGTGTCTATCCAATACCAAAAGTTTTCTGGAGAGATACCAGCGAATATCTGGACAAAGGATTAATGTAGATAAAAGCTGCTTTATGTGCTCAAGCAAGTTGTCCTCCTCCAGGATCAGATGTGTTCAGAGATTGACGGGAATTCATAATTCGGCAGAGAATTTCAAGTACTTGGGAGTCCCCATTGTTCAAGGGAGAAGCAGGAGGATTCATTTTCAACCTTTACTGGAGAAGATTACAGCAAGGACAACGGGATGGATGAGCAAATGTTTGAACCCAGCAGCGAGATCTGTGCTGATTAAACACGTTCTAAGTAGCATTCCAATTCACACGATGGCTACCTCGATAGTTCCAATCAAGGTACTGTCAGACCTTGAGAGAAATTTTGCTGATTTCTTCTGGGGATGGGATGAGGGTAGGAAAAAACAACATTGGATCAGCTGGAAATCCATTGCAGTACCCAAAGAGGAAGGGGGGATCGGTGTTAAGTGTTTAGCCGACATATTGAATAGCCTTAGGATGAAACTGGCGTGGAAGGTTAGTAGCGACTTTGGGTCATCAATATGGGCAGATTTTATGAAGTCTAATATGGGTGGAATAGTCGTTCAGTGGTTCCCAGGTCTAGGGCCAGCGTGGCCTCCCCTCTGTGGAAGAGCGTGCTAAAACTTCTCCCCTTAATTGATCAGCATGCTCGCTGGATGGTGGGGACAGGCGAGTGTAATTTGTGGTCAGATAATTGGACGGGGCTTGGTCCGCTTGAAGATATTTGTGGGCAGCAAGTGCCCTCCCATCTAAGGAGTCTCCAAGTCAAAGATCTTCTGAGTCATGAGGGTATCATTCAGGACTCAACAACGATTTCTCTTATTACCCCGGAAGTGCGTGCGCACATTGAGAGTGAAGGTATGATTGTTAATGATTATGCGGATCGCCGAATTTGGCCTCTCGAGTCGTCTGGTGAATTCTCTATGAAATATGCTTGGAATCTAAGTAGAACTGCTAGGGGCAAGAAGAATTGGGCCAGGTGGGTGTGGCATGCGAAGTTGCCACCGAAGATTTCGATGTTCGTTTGGAAGATGCTCCTGAAAGGAATCCCGGTGGACGAAAGGGTCCAAGCGAAAGGAATATCTTTAGCTTCGAAATGCAATTGTTGTTCGCTAGAGAATGCTGCTGCCACTGAATCGATTGATCACCTATTCTCACACAGTGCGCTTTCTCAACAGGTTTGGACCTACTTCAGCAATGCATTTGATGTGTTTTGTTTCCCAGATCAACCGTTGGAAGCTCGGCTCTCGCATTGGTGGCGAGAGGCGTTGGCCATGGACTCTTACTCCAATTTAAGAGGTCTGGCTCCTAGCCTAATCATCTGGGAGATTTGGCAAGAAAGAAATTGCTGCAGATTCGAAGGCAAGGAAGTGGAAAAATGCAGGGTGGTGTCTAGGGTCCTCGGTTGGATGAGGTACATCAGTCAGTTTTTTCCAGCTCCAACAGAAATTTTCAGAGCTAGAAGGGCAACTCTTCAACACCTTCACATTCATCTTAAGAGGCAGGAAAATCTTTTTTGGTCAGTGATTAGGTGGTCGAGGCCGAAGCAAGGGTGGGTGAAGGTTAACGTGGACGGTTCGTGTCATGGAAACCCGGGGAACACGGGAGGAGGAGGAGTGTGCAGGGATTGGAATGGTAAGTTCATTTTCAGGTTTGCTAGCAGCTATGGGATCGGGACGAACTCCTCAGCCGAAGCTAGAGCTTTAATCGAGGGGCTGTCTACTAGTGTAGCCCGAGGTTGCACGAAAATCATCATGGAAACGGATTCAGCTTCAGTGGTGGATGTGTTAGTGAAAGGTTCGAAGCTTCCTTGGAATCTTTGGTACTTGAGGGCTAGGTTTATAGCTCTTCAAGCGAGGGCTCAAGTAAAGGTGGTCCATATTCTTAGAGAAGGGAATCAGGTAGCAGATAGTCTGGCTAAGATGGGCAGTGCCTCACAAAGATCGATGGTTTTTCAAAATGCAAGGTCGCTACCAGCGGTTATTAGAGGAAAGCTGGTCTTAGACAAAACTGGATTGGGTGCTATTAGAGAGTCGCGTGGTAGTCGAAGAGCGTCTACGTGATGGGTCGCTGTTAGTTTCAATGGCTAACCGGGAGTATATGATAGGTGGCCTTCTTTTTTTGTTAAGGTGGCTGCCCGAATGGTCTCTTTGTTTAGTCCCTGTTCAGGTGATAGGAGGAAAAATGTGGAAAAAAAAAAAAAAAAAACAAGGATTGATGTTATGTGTAAGGCTGCATTTCAGAGAACTGCTGAGTACCTTACCAGTGAACTACCGAGAACAATTCCAGTTATTAGTTCAACTGCATTTCAGTGAACTCCATTGTTTGGTTGCAGCTGTAAAAGTGGATGTAGTGGCAGAGTTGATTGGGTATGCTTGATGACTGGGGCTGTTATTTACGGCCTTTGAAGGTGTGGAAGCAGGTTGGATGGTTTCTGTTGAAGGTGTGGAAGCAGGTTGTCTGTTGGAAGGCCTCTTTTGCTGAGATGTTGGTTGTAGTCCTAGCAGCGGCCTTTTTCCCAGTTCCAGGGTGATGAGTTTGAGTGACGGTTAGTTGCAGATTGTATTTCCAGCCTTCTCGGTGCTTGGTTGCCTGCATCCAGGCATCAGGTGGAGTTTTGGGCTGGGATTATCTATGTTTTCTGGCAATTTCTGTCTCTTTCTTCTAAATTCTGTGGTTGTTGTATAGAGGTCCAAATCATAGGTGAGGCCTGGTTTTTTTTTGTGGAGCCCACCCGAATGGATGTACATGTTTTTCTGTCAAAAAAAAAAAAAAAAGGCGGTTTGGCTGGTGACCCGAACACACCAAAAAAAAAAAAAAAAAAAAAAAAAAAAAAAAAAAAAAAAAAACACTGTTTCCAATCACGAATTCTACTCCCAGAAAAAAGACTTCCCAAATTTGGCTGCAATCTTGCTTGAGCTGGATCCGGCTGGCCTGGGGTAGCCCAAGCTCGGTAGAAAACCATTCAGACTTTTATATCTAGGCTAAGCCCGTCCCACAGTCTTGAAGGTATGCAAAACTAAGCCTAAATACCTGCCCACCCAAAAACCAACAGGCCGGGTTGGCCCATTCAAAAACCCGACTAACAACATCCAAATAACAATAAAAAAAGAGAAAAAGAAAAAGAGACACTGCCACTCAAACAACATTCATAGATAAAATGAGCATTCAAAAACTACATTCACTGGGGCCTTAATATCACGTGATGGATCTTGTAGAATTTTTATAAGAAAATAAAAACCCAAGGTTCTTGTATTTGTCTAAGGACATAAGAAAAAAAAAACATATTAATGAAAAACTGGGCAACCGTCAACCTCTACACCAGGGGCTGTAGGGCACATGGCTAGTGGGCAATGATCATTCAGTGGCAATCCCCACCAATCTAACCCATATATACCCTCAGTCTGAAGTGCGAAACTTGTGAAAAGAGCCATAAAAGCAGTCCCAACATTCAACGCTGATGATAAGACGTAGTTGTACTTGACCCACCACCCTTTATACTTCTTATACACTACATAGTTGAAGAAGAAGGCCACTGGGAACCAAGACCAGTAGTGCACTGCTCCAGCTGGGGGAATTGCCGCTGTGGCCAGCAGTATAACCGGAAAGTGAATGAGTCTGATCCACTTCTTTGTAGGGAACACAAGTGTCATGATCCACACAACCAATGGGCCCATCAAGCCAATGAGGAAGAAGAAGTACATCATCGAGTATTGCCCATATGGGGCAAACATGTGAGAAGGGCCTACGACACCCCATATGGCTATTACACTGTTGGCCACATGATCATCAGGGCATGTCCACGGGCTCCCCGGGGGCAGCTTGTTCAAGTCACAGATGTTCTCCACGCTCGTGAGTAACCACCAGGTCACAGGTCACACCGAAGTTAACTGAAGAAGAGACCACCATGCCGACGATCTAGCCATTCAAACATAATCACCATAAGGGCCCAACTTAATTGTGGGATTAAGTTGATAATTATAAAGAAGACATGGTTCATCTCTTAACAATGATGCATTTAATGGGCCTATCTTTCTTTGGGCAGGATTTGGGTGTAACCTAGATGCAGCTGGGCTGGGCTTGGGGATGAGTTTCACAAAGGGTGGCAATGGGTCGGGTGGCCTGCAAGTCAACAGGGCCAACCCACTTCTGAGGTGGGTTTGGGTCAAGCTAAATGTGCAGTAGGTCAGCTTGGCTTAGAAGTCTGACAGTTTAAGTAAATGGGTCTGGCCCAGGTTGAACCCTACCCAACATGACCTGCCCATATAGCTTATCAATGGACTAGGCCTAATGACCCAACCTGGCTCAAAACCCAAAATAAATTAATCGACAATAGGATAGATATACATACATGTCATGTTTGATCTTTTTTTTTATTGGCTATCTTTGGCCCCATATTTCATTCTTAAACTCAAGTATGGTTTCCCCGGTTCAGGTTAGTGAAACCTGATCACCTGATTTCAATTAAATGGTTTGGGTCAAGTTGGGCTTGGGCATGATGAATTTGAAGTGGGTTGGGTTGGGCTAGAAGGTAGTGGGTTGATGGTTGGGTTGGAATTCTTGGCCCATCTAATAAATGGATCGGGCTCAGGCCGACCCTCTCATTGCCAGGACCAAATCTTGGGGAGCCATTGGGCTGGGTGCGATTGGTGATGAATCAGTTGAAGTCCGACTCATCTAGGACCAAGAAATTAACCCGGAGTCAGAGCTTCAACCAACTGATCCACAAATAGAGCCAAGCCCATATATTGAATAGATATAGAATTTAAGCTTGTGGCCCATCACAAAACAATTTTTAGGCACAAAGACGACTTAACTAAGCCTGTTTATTAAATGGGTCCCATCTCAAGGTCCATTAGAACCATTCACGATGTCATTAGTTATAAGCTCCTTAGTGAGTAGGGTTGAAACAGCTTTGGGTTAGCCTGAGCTCTACCTCTTTACTAATCGTTGATGTGACGTGAGCAGGCCAACTAATGTAGGTCCATGAGCCACCGTAGGACCAACATTTGTTGATTTTGGATGGTTTGTTGATAGATTTAGGTTCTGAGTATTAGGAACTATAATTTACTATTTATGGGAGATATAAGGGCGCATTTGAAGATTATTTTCTAGATTTTCTTCTGTTATTAGACTTGTTATCATGTTAGGGTAAATTAGGTTGATTTGAAATCAATTTAATAATTAGGGGATTTGCATTAAAGATTCATTTGTGGGGATTGGCATTATAAGCTTTTTTTGTGAAAGTTTTCTTAAGTATTATATAAGAGAAGAAGTTTGCTATCAATAAACTTATTTTTCCTCTACTTACATGTTTTTTGTAAGTATATTATTGTTCTTCTTCTTCTTGTATTTTTTTTTTTTTTTTTTTTTTTTTCGATTCAGACATCGTATTCATATTTTAAGATATGTTAAGGGTCTTAACCCAAATATCATAAATAAATTGGCTTTCAAGGATTTAATAATACGTAATTGAATGCATACACACTTGCGTTACAAGCCGATGAGATCATTAATTGGGGACTTAGAAGATGACCTGGTGCCTCACAAGGACTTTTGTCAATGATGAGTCAACATGTTAACATACCACGTAAGGCAACCACAAGGCTTCTTATAAGTGGAGGTTGATGGGCCAATGTTGAATAATGAAGCCAAACCCTAACTTGAATGAGGTGACTATGAACCAAGGGTTAGTACACTTAAGATGGGATAAAATAACACTCCTTTCACATTGTTGAAGTGTGGGCAACCGGGACATCTTTTTCACTATCTTAAACATTAATCTACGATTAAAGTAAAATTGATAAAAAAAGAAGAAGTTATTGAAGACATTCCCAACCACATGCAGATAAAAGATGAAGATGACTTAAAATATGAAAAAACATGTATATGGTGTTCTGTTATTTATCCAATGAGCTATACTATCGAAGCCATGAATGGTTGATGAGGGATGACGGTTGCAACGCTGTCCTCCAAACCATTAGCATGTCTAAGGGGAAGACACACACGCACGCACAATTTTTGTATATGGAAGCAACAGTGAGAACATTATCTCATAAAAAATTGTGAATGAATTAAACATAAAAGAACGTGAACATCCATGCTTATGCCTAGTTCATTGATTCAAAGGAGGAGAAGTTTATGCTAGCGCTAAATGTCTTAGTTCCCTTCTCTATTAGATGTAGTATAAAGATGATGTGTGGTATGGCATGGTCCCAATGAATGCATGCTACATTTCATTAAATAGACTTATCATAGGAACAAAATATGGTCCATTTGACTTTGCTAACACCTATTTCTTTGTCAAGAATTATGTTCTTATCACAGTGCACATAATGGAACATCTTCCAACACCCAAATTTGATAATTAAAGAGAGTGGTTGGAAATAACTCGGTGTGCAAAAGCCCTAGGGACTGAAGGACTCTCATTTGGAGTCCCTCGTATGAGGAATATTCATATCATATTAACTTAGTTCTAGGTTCAAAGATGCAAAATCTCGTTGCTTACTAAATGAATCCTGTTAAATAAGTTGAACTCCTGCTAATTGAGTAGTCCAACATAAAGAAGTTCAAAAGAAGAAACAAAAGGATATCAAATAGAGCGAACTTGCAACAAGAAGATGTATAAAGAAGGTGAGTTTGTTATGATTAATAGTTGTAAAGAGGAACTTGCAACAAGTTCAAGCCTAAGAAAATCGGGCCACATTGAATCAAGAAAAAGTTGAGTGGCAACACCTATGAGATCGAGTTGCTAGATAATTTGGATATCTCTCCAACTTCCAATGTGGTGGATTTCTTCGACTATAATGTTGAGCTGCTTGATGTGTAAGATGAAGTTATTGTCAACATGGACAAACAACTTCCTCTGAGCAAAAAAAAAATTTGAACAAGTGCTGCAAATAAGGACCATCATCACTTGATGGGGAAATACAAATGGTAAGAATAAGTCCTATTTTGAATGCATACAAATCATGAGTAATAAGTTAAAAAGATTGGATCCGGGCTTCTACTAATTGTATAAAGAGTCCAATTCGTCGTAGTTGATATGTTTTCAACCTAAGGGAAATAATATAGGCCCACAACCTACCATAGGGCCCAATATTTCAAATTTGGATTGAGTATTAAAAGATTTAAACTTAAATATCATAATTAAAATTTAATATTTGCGAAAGATATAGGAATTGATTTGAAGATGAGATTGAAGATTTTAATAATTATTTCTTAGATTTGTTTTACTATATTAGGCTTGTTGTTATGTTAGGTAGATTAAATTGATTGAAATCAATTAAAATTTATATGAAATTGATCTAATAGATGAAGGAATCTCATTAAAGATTCATTTAGGGTCTATAAAAGGATATGCATTACAAATTTTGTTACTGTGGGTTTTCTGAAGTCCTGTAAAAGAAAAAAATTGATATAATAAGTTACTTCCCTCCCTTTATTTAAGTATTTTTGTTTGTTCACTTTTGTCTATGTTGAAAGAGTCTTCAAACTAAGCCCTTGGATTGTGCACCGACAGGTCATGATCGGTCGGCTAGTGTTGAGGCAGACAAGGTTTTTTCAATGTATTTCTCCCTGGACTGTTTTTTGGGTCGATCCGACCGGTCATGACCGGTCAACCGTGTACGCGATAACTTACGCAGTTACGCGATTTCTTACGCTATTATACGGATTTGCGTAAGATGTTTCTATTTTCGGGATTCTTACTATATATATGGCATGAATCCGAACTTAGATGAAATCTTAAAGTGTCCAAGGTTTCCAAAGTGTATTTGGGAGAGGGGAGAGTGTTTTGAGAGAGAGAGAGAGAGAGAGAGAGAGAGAGAGAGAGAGAGAGAGCTTGGGTTTTTTCTGTTTTTCCTTGCTTATGGGTTGTCAATCTCGGTAATCTTCTGAAATCATAGTGGATCGCTTTGTACCATGGGTTTTTTTACCTGTTGAGAGGTTTTTTCAAGTAAAATCGGATTGTCTCTTGTGGTTGAATGCTTGTGTGGTGTGATTGCATTGTGTTTCTTGTTTGATTTTATATTCTGTTGTGTTTTTGTTCGGCTTCCACTTCCGCTGGCAGTGCCCTTATTCCCAACAAGTGGTATCAAAACTAAGGTTGGTAGGCATTACGCTGATACCAACAAGTGGTATCAGAGCTAAAGTTGGGATGGAGTAAAATTTGAATATGAGACAAGAAGATGAAATCAAGCACAAGGTTCGATGTAGAGAAGTTCTCCGGCAAAAATAACTTTGAGTTATGTAAGGTGAATGTTGAATCCCTCCTAGTTCAGCAAGGGCTTTATGAAGCTCTTGGAAAGCGATGTGAGGCTATGAAAGATGATGAGTGGACAAAGCTCGACAAGAAGGCTAGAACCTCGATCCTGCTATCCGTTACGGATAATGTCCTCTATCACGTCACGAAGGAAAAGACAACCACTGATACGATGACGAAGCTAGAGAAGGTTTATGCCAAGAAATCTCTAGAGAACCGGATGTATTTGTTGATACAGTTGTTAACCTTAAGGATGATGGAGGGGACGGATGTGGAGGACCACTGAAGCACATTCAATTGGCTGATTTGCAAGTTCGTGGAGATAGATGAGCCAATGAAGGATTAATATCAAGCATGCATCTTGCCGAATTCTCTTCCAGATTCATATAAGTCATTCAGGGACTCTATGTGCGCAGGGAGGGAGACCATAAACGTTGAGACCATTATCTCATCCCTTTAGTCGAAGGTGATAAAAAGAAAAGCGATGACGTGAGTTCTCGTTCTTCTTCAGAGGCACTGATTATGAGGGGAAGAAACTCTGAGCATGGTGGGAGATATTCTAAATCAGGATCTAAAACCAAGGGCAAAGGAAAAGCCAAGGTGCCGTGCTGAAAGTGTGGTCAGGAAGGCTACATGAGAGAGGATTGTCAGAACTCCAAGTTGAAGCAAGAGAAGTATGAAAATTCTTCTAGAGAGGAAGTTAATACCGTAGAAGATGGTGGCGATCTTTGTGAAGTTATGACTGTATCCGGTAAAGGATCTCACGGTAGAGAGTGGTTCCTGGATTAAGTGCTTCATGTCACGTTTGTCCTGACCGGAGTTCATTCACGACATATAGGGTGTATGGTGGTGAATCGGTGTTTGTGGGCGATGGCTACGTTCATAAGGTGGTGAGTATTGGTACGGTGCGCATAACGATGTTCGATGGGATCGAATAACTCCTGGAAGATGAGAAGCATGTCCCAAGATGAAGATGAGTGTGATTTCTCTTGGTGCACTCGAGGCGAAAGGGTGCATGTTCATCGGCCATGATCGTTGTTGTAAAGTGATGAAGGGGGCACTCGTGTGGATAAAGGTACAAAAGTGTTGCCATCTTTACAAGTTGATCGGGAGCACGTTTCATGGTGGAGCTGCGTGATCGGCAGCGAGATCCACAGTTGTTCGTATGTGGCAAGTGCCCAAGGGCCACAAGAGGAGCGAAAAATGACGTGAAAGTATAAGGTTAGGGTTGATGGTGGCACGAGAAGCAGTGAAGCTATGATGAAGATGAGATGATGCAGAAAATGATAATGTTCTGATTCAACGTTTGAAGCCTCGGTGGAATTTGTTAAAAGAATCTACAAACTAAGCCCCTGGATTGACCGGTCGGTCAGTGTTGAGGGAGACGTGGTTTTTTTCTTTAGTGTATTTCTCCCTGGACTATTTTTTGGGTCGGTCCCACCGGTCAGCCGTGTATGCGGTCACTTACGTAGTTACATAGTTTCTTACGCGGATTTGTGTAAGATGTTTCTATTTTCGGAATTTTTACTATATATATGGCATGAATCTGAACTTATATGGAATCCTAAGGTGTCCAAAGTTTCTAAAGTGTATTTGAGAGAGAGAGAGAGAGAGAGAGAGAGAGAGAGAGAGAGAGAGCTTGGATTTTCTTTGTTTTTCCTTGCTTGTGGGATGTCAATCTTTGTAGTCTTCTAAAATTATAGTGGATCACTTTGTGCCGTGGTTTTTTACCCATTGAAGGGTTTTTCCACATAAAATCAAATTGTCTCTTGTGGTTGAATGCTTGTGTAGTGTGATTGCATTGTGTTTCTCGTTTGATCTTATATTATGTTGTGTTGTTGTTCGGGTTCTGCTTCCGCTGCTGGCGCCCTTATTCCCAAGGGTCTATATTTTTTCAATCAGTATTCATAAAAGAAGAACGGGGTATCGAGATCTCATTGACTTGATTATCGGGTTGTACCACCGACCCGACCCATTTCCAATCCTTCCGGTGCCTCGGTTGGGACTGGGTTTGAGTTAATCTAGTAATTTAACATTACGAGGCTTGATTGGCCGGTCATGTGGGCCCCGATCCTAAGCCAGCATGTGGACCATGGCTATTACAATAATGATGAAAATTAAAATTACCTCAGCTAAGAAGAGTGATCTTGGATCAATCTTGACATAGTAAGCTAGCTTCATGTCGCTGAGAAATTGGAGGCAATGATCCAAGCAGAACACGCAGTAGGATTTGAACGCCAAATATGCAAGAGGCCTGGGTACAGATACCCTATAATCAGGTCTGAGACAATGTGTAACTCTATAATCTGCACAAAAAATTGAACATTTTTAAGCCATGAGCCATCTGAGGTGGTCCTCTATCCAATATCCATGTGTAGAGGTTGGCGTAGAGGGGTTCGTGTGGAGTTACTAAAACCTCAGTAAATAGAGACCTACATGTGATAAAAAAAAAAAAAAAAAAAAAAAAAAAAAAAAAAAAAAAAAGAAAAAAGAAAAGAAAACTAATTTTTAGGCCACACGTGTACATTAGGTCATGGAAATTGAATAGGAATCCAAGATGGACCCTTCCTATATATCCAATGGCCATGAATAATCCAAGATGAACCCTTCGTCTCCAATGGCCCATCAAATTGTCCGTGATCCTATCCAATAATCCAAGGTGTGCTTGAGGGGCCGGTTTGTGTAGTCCATTCATCCGGACTACAACTGCACATTACCCCTTTTATGTAACCATCAGTTCTCATACCGCCAGATGGATTGTTTAGGATTCTCTAATAAAAGTGACATTTTAGAATCGCGAGCAATCTAGGACAGGGCCAACAGATAGATGGCTAAATTTGTTACCATAAATGATCTTCTCCGTCCATTTTATTGACTTTATCGGCCATCGATTAGATAGTTGTAGACCCATCAGTGTGATTTCCATGTCATAGCCTATAAAATGCATCTTGGATTAATGATCAACAGTTAAGTTGAATGGACTGTCCAAGCGTCCTGATGCAAAAATAACTTATAGTACTTTGAGAGTGATCGCTAGATCATTTCTCTTTACTTTAGAATAAAAAATAAAAAATAAAAATTCCTTCCATGGTTTGGTATATTATGACCCACCTGATGAAGGGATTGAACTTAAAGAGATTATGCCGGTTCTAATTTCATCGTGCATTATATCATGTTATCATAGTTCAAAATCTCGAGAACTCCTGAGTTTTATTTTTGGCAAATATCTACCTCTCAAGTTGTCAAGTTCGACGGCTCAAAATCCCACGGAGTTTTAAGTCGAGTCAATGAGTTTTTGAACTATGCATGCATGTTGTTACATTTCACATGCCTTCTCACCACCATGTATTGAATTTTTGGAGAATAGTACATCCATGATTAAACTTGTGATTAGCCTTTATAGGGAAGACCACAGGCAGATATTTGCCAAAGCACCTTATGAGGGTAGACCTATAGTGGTCCCCACATCTAAGAACCGTCTGACGCATAACCATATGGTTGGTAAAATTGAAAATTCAATTTCAAGGGATTACACGAAGGAATTACCTAAACTCAATATGCCTATTATGTGTACATAAGTGTGCAAGTGTGAGAGGAAGTTTACCTGACTTGTTGTCGCTAGAATTACCCCTAGGGGAATCATAAACAATAGAGCTACTGCACATGCAAGTAGAACACCCCAAAAGGGAAGTTGTAACTGTTTTCCAAATCCTTCGCAAGTGAAAATTGAAAGGGCCACCATTGAAATCATAATGGCATAGAACCACCACTGAGGTATAGGTTTATAATTCTTCTTCATCAGCCTAGTATGAACATCATTCATTTGTTTCTTGTTTGAATATGCCTCTTTCAACTGATTCCAAACTGACCTACCTTATTTCAATATAAAGTAAAAAAAAAAATGTCATTAGCTAATGCAAGACAAATGTACTTAAGCATTAATTCTCTGTGGTACATATAATATTATGTAGCACTTTTTAAATTTAAGAATGATAAATATTTAGATAGCCCAACTATGCCAGATATGGTTCATAACGTAAGTATCATGTTGGTCTTGATGCACATGATCATTGACAGTTAATGGGTCACCTCTAAGAAGGGCCATAACTTAAAAGTAATCGATCCAATGATCTTAGCCATCTAATCTTTGACATTAAGAAGTTAGTTTCCTTTTCTTTTCTTTTGTTTAAGTTATGGCCCACCAAGAAGTCAAACCTTAGTTGAACAATCTAGATGGTTGAGCATGTGCAACATTTGTGTATAATTCATACACATTACCATTCCTTGCAACTTCTAGTCAGATATAATTATAAAATGGGAAAGAGAGAAAAAAATCTAACCTCCCATTGAAGAGAGCAACATGAGTGAGACTGGCTGTTACGGAGGCAAACATGAATCCTAGAATATAAACATAGTAGGTGCTTAGGTGGATCTTCGAGTAATTATTGTACCCGTCTTGGTCAAATTCAAACTTCTTTGGATGCAGAGCTTGAGAGATGTTGTATGCATTTCCATCAGCATCGAACAGAGTGGAAGAAATGAGTGAAAATTCCTTGGCATTGTATGAATTAGTCCAATAAAGAATAGGGGTTATAATGTAAAGGATTAGTATAAACCCAGCAAACTTGTTCGTTATTACAAATGTTGGGTATATTAAAGGACTACCCAGAAAACTGGATATGGTAGACCAATCCAAAGCAAAAGAACCGATGCCATAGCCATGAAGGCCCGAGCCAATTTGTTGGGCTGTGACAGAATCTTTCCAAATCCAACAAACAAATGAGAGGGCAGTAATGGAAGGGAAGAAATAGTTAGGAACAATGTAATAAGCAAAGCTTGAGATTGAAACTATTATAAAGAACTGGAGTCTTGTTAGCTGTCCCTTTTGCCGTACCACCTTCTCATGAAGTGTCCTGAAAAAAACAAGGGCCGGGTCAATATGAATGTTAGAGATAAGGGCGTCTTTAGGTATGAGGTTGGCTCATTGAGCAGTCTTATGCATATTAATCATATGTAAGAGGCCGAATGATGCGCAAGTGCCTACTTTGAGGTGTTCATGATATCCAACTAGTCCATCATATGAATCCCTTGTGCTCTTAATGGTGGGCATCCCCATCCCAACTACTCCCTATAGTGTGGCACACCTTAATTTTGGATTAACTTGGTTTGTGGGTGCCTAAGAGAACATGAGGGGTCAGACATGATGAACATGTTTGATATCATGTAGGAATCACAGTGGGCCTAGAACATCACTTAGTAGGTTAAGCTATAATAATAATAAAAAAAATCATACTACTAGTGCACATTATTAATAACACGACATAGGGTAAGGCCAGCTTAGACCCAACTCAACCCATGGACCTGAGCCCCGACAATGCAATTATTAATTGAGCCCAAACATTAAGAACTGAAATGATCCACTGGGTCTACAGGTGTAGGGTTTGTTCAAGCCTATAATGGTCCAGACGGCAATATCTGATGAGCAATCCTTAGCCACGGACTTGCTAGTTTATGAACTACACGTGAACTAATTAATGAATTGCATTTTCCTTGTTGGAATGTAGCGTATGGAACTTAGGAAACAAGAGTGAAGAGAGAGACCTGTAGAAGGTAGCATCGGCCAACAGGGAAGGCCACCACAGGAGATTCAACGAGCAGCTTGATAAATAGTCCTGCAAACCCATAGCCCAACATCTGCATGCGCATCACATTCAGGAATGTGTATTACATAATCATGCCTTATATCTGCTAATCATAGATGCTTGATAATCTAAAAATTGAGCAAACATGTGAGACTCATGTTTCGGTGATCCAAACCATTGATTTGATGGGTCAAATTGACTTTTTTTTCCTTCGTAAGCCCATAAGATCTAGCATATAGATCACTTAACCATCAGGTGCACATGTAACAAATGCAATAAGAGAGGGATTGAGTCTTACTTGACTTGTTAGGGTTACCAGTAGAGCTGCCAACGGATTAATTTCCCTGTGAAAGAAAGCCTTCATCTGTGACACAATCAACAGTGCATATGGATAATCGGTCCCTGCGTAGGCAAGGACCGAGATCAAGACATGCTCTTTTATGTTGAATGGCCCAGGATTCATCGAAACTGTCCACCTTGTGCCCAAAATCCTTACCGGTTTTGATGGAAGTGTGGCCGCCATCAACTTTCCAATGGGAAGAATTATGATTAAGATACAACTCGATGGTATGGTCATTCTATTTTGATGGTAACCGAAGAATTGGTTTATACTAGCAAGAAAAACACATGAACTGAGTCCTAGTACCCATGTCCGAAATGTTAAAGCGGGCAATGTTTTATCGTCGGTGATAGGAACAATGAGCCGCACTTGCTCTATGGGAGCATCATTGATTTCATCTGTATAATGCATGAATCATTAGCATAATGCATTTCAAAGCTGGAGATTTGTCAAGCTCACATCCAAACAGGTGATAGACATTTGATCAATGCATTATAACTAGGCTGAGCATGCCGAGGGGATGAACAGGTCCATAAGTAAAAGCTAGTCTTATGAAGGCACTATGTATAACTCCCCTCCACTCATTTGGCGGGCCATGCTTATCTACTAACGTGAGCTGTCAACTATAACCAATTCATCAGTTTTCAGAAAAAAGCCTGTGACCCATTCAGTACCTTTCCATACATGGATAGACTGTTGTCAAGGGCAGGCCTACACAATAGGATCCACCAATTACATGGCTTTGATACCCAACACATGAGACACAACGGCCCATGTTGTGGCTGCGAGCCCAAAGCATACTAAGTACAATCGGGTCCACCACTGAATGTGGATCGTTGAAAGGAAACTATTTAATGGCCCACATTAAACTTGATAAATCAGTTATCAGTAAATTTTTTGCCATGATTATTTGAACTAGCTAGTCCACTCAAAATAGTGCCTATAGTATTCTCCCCCAGCCATGACCGGTGTTTGGGTCTCCACAGACTTGTGGTGAGGTTTTGATGAACGGAACCATCCATGTTGTGGAATCTATGCTATACCAGCCAGTAAGAAACTTATGCTACCAGCAGAAGATACGTAGAGCATTTTTTCGAGATGCGGGACGGCACTAATAGATTGAAGTACATCATTTGTCAAAGAGTGGTGGCTGAGCGTGCTATACAACTGATCGAGGAAGAGAGAGTGAAGAAGAGCGTCTAGATGAGTTTTTTTTTTTCTTTTTTTTTTTCATCCATGGAATCTATAAATAGTGAAGGAAATTAACAAATTAAATAAGGCATCTCACACCGATTAAATCAAATCAGATTTATCTCTTGACTTATACCTAATATACCTTAGTGTAATCAGCAATGTTGTCAAATCATATACCGTGAATCTTAAACGGGTTTGGATTGTATCGTATAGTAAATTGTAAGATTTTTTTTCAGATTTTCATAAATATATCTTAATAAAATACAAAAAAATTATAAAAATAAAAAAAAATAAAAAAAACATATTACTCATTCAATTTCTCATTAATATGCTAAAAAAACAACTTAACCATGACATGATTCTCGTCATTAATTGTATGTCTATATCTTTGTATAAATATATCATTGTGTTGTATCATATCATAATCAAGTAAAAAGACATGAACCAAATGATATTTTATTTAAAAAATTAAAGAAAGGAAAAAAGAAAATATTAAACAAGAAAAAGATGAGATATACTAATGTAGGTGGTATTGATTATGTCTTGTATTGTATTTTCTTAGATTTCTAAGTGTATTTGAAGTGTAAAATACAGTAAAATCGCAATGATTCTGTAGAACAATGAAAAATATATGAGAATAAAAGTTCCTAAAATCTCTCCAAAGTTGCAAAAGATGTGTTTTTCTAATGAGAGTGAGCCTAAATACACTTTAAAAAGAAATTCTTAAAAAAAATTGCAAGAAAAAAAAATTTTAATTTTTCAACAACACCACTAAATCGATACGATTCAAAATTAATCATACAATTCACGATATTGAATCGTACAATTCAATGGGATTTGCAATTCGCTCATACGATTTGAATCGCATGAATGTACAATTCGAATCGTAAATCGTACGATTTTAACAACATTGGTAATCAGTTATTTAGGAGTACTGATAATGTAATCAGTTATCTATAAGTAGCGATAATATTTACCTGTAATCCAAGTCTACACTCATACACTCGACTATACTATCTCAATACAAACAATTCTATTTTAGAAGAAATATTTTGTAGTTGATCAACATGGCCGACTATAGGTAGTTCCTTCTTGTTTATTTAGAAAACTCCTTTTTAAAGTAATGCAAGGTGTAAGGAGGGCAAACCCCACCTTTTTATAATCGCCTAATCATTTTAAATAACGTCTTGCGAGTGACTGAATAGGTGGCTGATTTTCTCAAATCTTGATCATATTCGAGTTTAATGTATCTACCTATGCTAGCGCTTGAGGTCAATTGTTTGGTTGGAATTGAACAACACAGTCGCCCGCACACACAGGGCCAAAAATTGAACCAACAGGCAACACATAGCCAACAGATCATCCATCACTACCGGGGAGAGATAGTACGGTTCATCCGTTATGGGAAAAGGGAGGTATTCACCGTACATTTAGACGCTCTCCATTCAATCTGCTGACTTTCCTTCCATCAAATTTCATGGATTACTCGGTCTTTTCGTGTGCTTGGGTGGCTAGGCATCCACGGCATGTAAGTCTTGGGAAGGACGTTTTATTTACATTGGGTTGGGATAGGGTGGTTAGTGGCTCGGGCTGCTGGGTCGACCTTTCATGCCTAGCCGACCTCAGGATGGACTTGGGCTGGGGTAGCAAGCCCAAGGGCAGGCCTAGGCTTGACAGTATACAAGAGCCCGTGGCCCGACCGGCCTGGCCAATTAGTATTTCCAAGGATTGGACTAGCCCTGATCAGTGTTGGTATGATCAGTACAGGACATAGCAGGCGGGGATTACACTGGGATATTTTGGCCAGCCTCTCACCACCACCGGCTGCGCCCCTGGGCTATGTGGGATTGCCTTAACTTTTTTTTTTTCTTCTGATCTTCAATCTAAGGACGACCGTTACGGATGGCTCACGGCCTAAATTTAAATATCTAAGGAAAATTGCAGCTCATGCCACATGCAAACAAAACTCAACCCACTTCAAGAGTGACTAAGTCCATTAAATATCAATCAATAAAGAAAAAGGAACAACTAGACAGTCTTTACCGTTGGAATCACCTAACATTATCATTGTGTTCTACAGATCCAACGGCTCACATTGTCTAGGTCCATTTACGTATTGGAGCCATCTTAGACCTATGCATGATACAGAAGAAGGAAAAAAAGTTACATTACCTCCTTCAGCGGCCATGAAAGATAATCGCAAGAACACAAAACCACCCACTAAGTTGTTCGATGGAGGGACATAATTCGTGCTCAAAAGAAGTTTGTTGCTGGCAAGGGTTTCTCCCTTTAGTCCATTATATAATGATGCAGACCGTCCATCTAGAAGATCGCGACCGTAGATGATTTATATGGGATAGAAAGAAAATCTGACTCATTATGGAGAGAATCATTCATATAAAGTAACTTGGGGAGATTATCACATGGTGGTTCAGATTGCTAAAAACTTCAGGGAGATAGAGCCGAGCATTCCGGCGTAGTGTTGCTAATTTTTTTAACAGAGACCCTAGCCGTTAGATCTATGGTTATGTTTCCATGATCCAAACCATTTATATAATCACAATGCCATGCACGGATGGTATCCAAAAAAGGAAAAAAGAAAAAAAAAAAAAAAAAAGAAGAAGTCTAAGAAAAAAAGAAGTCTAGATTAGAAGATGTTTGACGGTCCATATAAAAAGAAAAGGAATTAAATGATCAAAGTATTGGAATATTCTAATCTGGGAGATTTTAATTGGTTACCAACCATCCCCGCTGAGGCCCATTTTATAAACGGTTTGGATCATTGCAAAATGACTCCAGATCCAAAACGTAAAAATAGCAATACTGTACGTTTGTATTGTAGCAACCCTCATTAGTTGATCTCTGGGAATTGATACGGAGATATGTTTTGGAACCTCACTCCACCGTACACTTGTATCCATCAAGCCAGAGTGTTGATCTGATGGGACCCACACCCACTGCAGATGGAGAATGGCCAAAGTGCATCCGGATTGGAAGATCTTGGCCATCTAGCCTTTAAGCTTTTTCTGTCTATGATCGTACTTTTCTCGTAACCATCCGTTTGTATAGGCCACTAATCAAAGCGATAGGAACATCAGATCTGTGGTACTTTTTGTAAATCACCTATCAAACTCAGGTCCCATCAGATTAACAGTCTGGATCACCCATCCATAGCCCCTTTTCTATTGAATGGTGTCCGAGTAAACTATTCAGGTTTTAATCAATCAGGACCCTAAAATGAGAAATTTCTCTATGTACCGACCAGCTAAACTAGACCTCCCTAAACTTTACTTTTCATTTCTAAACTTCACTTGAATGGATGTATTTTTTCGAACGGAAATACCCTCAGTGAATTCGACGACGTATTTCTGTCCGATCAAACACTAAAGTTTAGGAGAGCGGATTAGGTGAGACCCTTAACGTGGGTTACCATAGGGATAACCTTGACGTATTTATTATCCAGATCATTTTGGAGTATTGTACCGAAAATGAATCATATCCAATTATCAGGTGGACCATAACACAGGAAACAGTCGTGATTGACCATTAATGGGCCACAAAAGTTGTTCGATGGAAGGACAGAATTCGTACTTAAAAGAAGTTTGTTGCTGGCTAGGGTTTCTCCCTTTAGTCCATCGTATAACGACGCAGACCGTTCATATAGAAGATCGCGACCGTAGATGATTTAGATAGGGATAGAAAGAAAATCTGACTCATTATGGGCAGAATCATTCATATAAAGTAACTTGGAAACAATGATCGAGAAATACGGATCTATCTCAACTTTGCATGAAGGCTATGGTCTCGGATCATTGAGATTCTTTTCATGTTGGCCATGTATTCCATGAGCTTCTAAATGAACGGTTTTGATCATCACGTGGTAGGCCAGATTGCTTAAAACTTTAGGAAGAGAGGAGACGGGAAAGCAAACCGCACTTAAAAATAAAAATTAAGAAAAATAAAGTGCTAGGTTAACAACATGTTTAGGTAATTACTAATTAGTTAATTAAGAGGTTTGTTACTACGGATTTGGGCCTATTGCTAATTTTTTTAACCGGGATTTAGCCGTTAGATATAGGGTTATTTTGCAATGATCCAAACCATTTATGTGATGGCCACCCCTTGGATGGGTAATACCCAAAAAGAAAAAGGTCTAGATTAGAATCTAGACTGTTAATCCGATGGAACCCCACTGCGGATGGAGAAAGACCTAAGTTCATCGTAATTGGAAGATCTTGGTCATCTAGCCTATAACCCTTTTCACTAGGACGCGGATTATGTGGACCACCAGCGGTGATGTGTTGATGTGTTGGGCACTGTGGAGCCCAATGTGATGCATACCATGTATTTCACAATCTTCTAGATGAGCGGTCTTGATTATCACATGGTGGGCCAGATTGCTCAAACCTTTAGGGAGAGAGCCGGGCATTCGGTATTGCTAATTTTTTTAACCGAGACCCTAGCCGTTAGATCTAGGGTTATGTTTCCATGATCCCAACCATTTATATAATGACCACGCCATGGACGGATGGTATCCAAAAAAAAAAAAAGTCTAGATTAGAATATGTTTAAACAGACGGTCCATATTAAAAGAAAAGGACTTAAATAATCCCACGGGAGCTTTTTATTGGCTACCAACCATCCACACTGAGGCCCATTTTCTAAACGGTTTGGATCATTGAAAAATGACTCTAGATCCAATATGTAAAAATAGCAATACTGTACGTTTGTATTGTAGCAATCCTCGTTAGGTGATCTCTGGCAATTGATACGGGAGATATTTTTGGAACCTAGCTCCACCGTACACTTGTATCCATCAAGCTAGAGTGTTGATCTGATGGGACCGACTGCAGATGGAGAATGGCCAAAGTGCATCTGGATTGGAAGATCTTGGCCATCGACCCTTTAACCTTTTTCTGTCTATGATCGTACTTTTCTCATAACCATCTGTTTGTAGGCCTCTAATCAAAGCGATAGGACATCAGATCTGGGGTACTTTTCGTGAATCACCCATCAAACGCAGGTCACATCAGAATAACAGTCTGGATCACCCATCCATGGCCCCTTTTCTATTGAATGGTGTCCCAGGAAACTATTCAGGTTTTAATTAATCTGGACCTAAAATTCCTCTCCTAAAAATGGCAATATCTTGATTTCATTGGAAAGAGAAAAACTTTGATACTCTGGCGAAGTGTGATGGATGATACGCATGCACTTAGAATTAATTCAGAATAAGTGGCATATAATTATTAATCAATTAAATCAAATTAAACTGTTTATAACAGTTATATTTTAGGTCACTGTTTATACATAATAAAAAATTTTTAAGGGTATTTGATTATATGAGTATCAGATTGGTGGAAATCATGGGACGGTTGAGATGAAAAATATCAACTGGTCCTATTTCCATAAACGATTGTCCACGAATCAATTCAACCAATCTGATTTTAGGATGTGACTTAGAGACTGTTGGTTCCACAATTTAGCCGGTTTACTTAACCAATATATGCCACATACACAGCCTACATATCAAGAGTCATACTGTGCCGGAGTATCAACTAACTCGCCGAGAAATTAGCAAAAAAAAAAAAAAAATGGTATTTGCTAAATAAAAAATCTACAAACCCACATGGGCAACACATCCTATCATCCAACCATCTTTATCTATGAGTCCACCACATCTGTCTATGAGGTTACGCCCGATGGGCTTTCAGTTCATCTCGGACCATAGATAGGCTCATATGGGGCTTAATGGAAGAATGGCCTAGGTTTGTTACACAGGGGTACGTGTGCATTAAAACTCTTAATTAACTTGTAAGAGAAAAAATGGATTCAAGCTTGTTTGGCATCTCTTCTATAATCTAATAAGAACTTCCAAATAAGAGTTACTATAATAAGCAGTTTTTATTCTAGCCCTTTTTTTTTTTTTTTTTTTGTAAGAGTTATTTTTAGTAGTTAAAGTCTTTTATTTTTAATTACAACATGGATCTCACCGTGGATGGGATCATGCCCTAAATGGCAAAAGAATTGATGGCTACATTCCTCATGTTTTAAGACATTTGGGTCCTCCATCATGTTGGGCATTGGATGTTGATCGTATATCATTTTGAGCCCACATTTAATGTGGACCATCCATCGTGTGGGCCAAACCTTCAGAGTGGGTAGTCTATCATACAAGGGTCATCTTGGATGTGGATTGTCCATTATGAGGGGCCCACCTTGATGTAGATCATCCATCATGTGGGGCCCTTCAATGCCCACTACCTATCACTAGAGCTGGGCACAAACCAAGCCAACTCGAAAGCTCGGCTCACATTGATTTGAAAAAGCTCGGCTTGGATTGGTTCAATAGAAGTTCAAACCAAACCAAGCCTTAAAGTCAAGCTCATTTGAAAAAAACAAACCAAGCTTAAACTAGGGCAGTACCGACTCGGTTAGGCTCGAAGCTTAGTTTGATTCGGCTTGATTCAGCTCCTAGATTATAAGCACATTGTTTCCTGTGGTGTGATCCACTTAAGCTTTGGATATGATTCCATTTTGGGATCATGTCCTAAAATGATATGTAAAAACAGATGGATGGCGTGGATAATACATATACATGATGACGTGGATAATACATAATACACATACACAAGTGCACACTGTTTCTTGCACTTGTAAAATTATGCTTGTTTATTTTTGTTTTGAAAAAGGCTCTTACATGATTTTGAAGTTTCACTCTTCCTTTGAAGTATGTTAAACATCATGTGGTAAAATACTCTTCTATTTTTTTTTTCTCTAACTTTTAAAATTCTTTTCTATTTAAACAAACTAACAAAAAAAGAGCCACTACCTATTTGAACTTGGCCTAGTTTGGTTTAAAATTTTCGACCAAATTGATCTCATCTCAAACCAGATTTTTCTGGAGTAAACCAAACTTGGGATGCATGAGTCGGCTCGAAGCCCAAACCAGGCCAATCCACAAATTAGGGTGGCACAAAAACAAGCCAAACCAAACTAGGGCTAACTTGGCTCGGCCTAGATCGTTGCCCACCTCTACCTATCACACGGAGTCTACATTTGATGTGTCCATCATGTGGGCCTCACCTTCGATGTCCACCATGTTGAGAATTTAATCTCAAAAAAAAAAAAATGAAAAAAAAATTGAATTTATAGGACAGGCTGAAGCACGTGAAAAACACGTTGTCCTTAAAGCGTAATTCGCCCCTACTCAAAATGATTTGAGTCTGCTGTCAGGTTGTAAGCGGATTGCTTCTAGGATATGACGAGCCTTATATAGTTATGCGTTTAGCAAAAAACGAAGTAACCACCATTGAAACTCTTTTACGCAATCTCTGACAGAATAGTAAAAGAAAGAAAGAAAAGAATCTGGCATTCTTCTGGCAATGAGTTAGACCACTTCTTTGGTCTTAGTGGCTAGGTTCATATGAATTGAACCGTGAGGCTAGATAACTTTAGCTGGAGGTACTGGTTCAGTTGAAGACTTGGGATGGTTGTGATTGTTATGAAATGAACCAGATAGACCATGTCTAGTTTATATAGGCTAGGGTGGCTGACAGTTTTGGTCCAGAACCATAATAGCATAAGCCGTTTTCTGACTGTTGGGAGAAACTAGCCGTTTTTTGACATTTTTTTACCGTTGTACATGTGGGAGTTACACCTGCATGCTGGCTATTTAGACTCAATGGCTAGCCGTTTCTGACTGTTGAGTTAGCCAAATGCAGCTATTACTGCATGGTCTTAACTGTTACTGTATGAGCAGTTACACAAGTCCCTCTAAATAAACATGTAGCTCTTTATAAAAAGCAAAGAGCTCTCTCTGTCAGACCTCTTACCTACAACACCTCTTTTGTTCCGAACTCAACAACCTGACCTCTACTTAGCCTCTATCACACTATGACTCGTACCAGTCTCGCTTCGGTCCGCGAGGTCAGGACCCATATGAGACACGATGTGCACATGTGAAGTGCAAAGTGCGCTACTAACGCTTCTACAACCACACTGCCTCACATGCCCACGCCCTTTCACTAAGCTTGTGATCGAGACTGAGACCGAGGTTGTGCCCGTGCCCGTGCCCGTACCCATGACCGAGCCCATGCATGAGCGCATGCGCTTGCACGGTATTCCAGTGCTTCGCACTAGAACACGCAAGCTAACATGCTCCTCTCTCTCACCATAAATAAGTAAAAAATCTTTCTCCCCTTCGATACGAGACGAAAAACAAAGCATGTTTTTTTCTTTTTCAAAAATATTTTAAAACAAAAATATTTCACAAAATATTTCAATGATCTCCCGCTTAATTGAAAATAATTTTAAAAAGAAAAAACGACATATGTCAGAGTACAAACTGATCATATACGTAAAGAATGAAATTTTTCGATTTAAATCATTCCTTAGTATGAGTATTTTAAAGACCCATTGAAATTAATGGTAGCTGCAATTTTGAATCAATTATTTTTAGATAACAGGACTGAAAATACCACAAGTATATTTTCTTAGTGTTGTTTGAGTTTCCACAATTCTTGCTTAACAGATTTGTGCTTATCCTGTTTCATGAATAATCCCGAGAAAACTACTGGCCTTGTGCTTATACTGTTTCATGAACAATCCCGAGAAAACTCTCATTCTCATAAGAGGCGGCACCACCTCTACGTTCATATAGGCAAAGTCCTTCTAATGTCTCCGTTACTTTCAGACATTTGTTCTTAAGACTAAACTACATTAAGAGTTTTTAAAACTCAGCCCTCTATCTATAACAGCACTTTAATCCTAGATGAGATTTATATTTAATTTAGTGTTGAAACTTTTCACGTATTAGTGACTTGTTTTTACCTATTGAACTCATATTTAGAGATTTTCTAACTTTAGGTTGGGTTTCCATCACTGGTGAAATCGTTTGAGAAGAGTTTCAACCTCATCTATCTAGATGTTGTCCTTACTACCTCTCTCGTTAGAGGTTTAGTAAAAGAATCATCTAAGTTATTACTTGACTTTACGTAAGAAATTGTAATAATTTTATCTTGAATCAGTTGTCTTACATAGTCATATGTCAGACTTGTATGTATGGATTTTACATTATATGTGCCGTTATAGACTCTAGCTAATATGGCTTTATTATCGCAATGTAGCGAAACAGCCAGTATCGACTTCACATAGAATGAAATTTCTAAAAGAAGATCCCTAAGCCACTCAGCCTCTTTACCTGTTGCAGCAAGGGCTATGAACTCAGACTTCAGAGTCAAGTGAGTTATGCAGGTTTATTTCTTAGATTCCCAAGATACAACTACACCAAGTAGGGTGAAAATCCATCCAGTAGTAGACTTGTTGTCCTCTACACTCGATATCTAACTTGCATCGGTATATCCTTCCAATATGGCCGAAAATTGTGAGTAGAATAACTTAAGTCCTTAATTGATTTTAAATAACCAAATACTCTACCTATTGTTTTTTAGAATTCTACACTGGATTGCTAGTAAACTTACTTAGTTTACTGATAGCATATGCGATGTCTGATCTAGTGCATTACATTGCATACATTAGACTTCTTATAACAGTAGAATACTCTAATTGTGCAATTGTTCTTTCATCATTTCCATTTAACTTCAAACTTGGATCGAATGTGGTTTTCGCTTCTTTAATATTCAAGTGGTTAAACTTGTTTATTATTTTTTAATATAATGAGATTGATACAGCGCATAACCCCCACTATGAGTTTTTTACTTTAATACTTAGGATGATATCAACTTGTCCAAGATCCTCCATTTTAAATACGGAAGACAGAAACTTCTTTGTTTCAGTTACACCTTTCATTTTGTTACTTATTATTAACATGTCATCAACATATAAACAAATAACAGTGATATAGTTACTACTTATTTTGGAATATATGCGTGTGTCTACTACATTATGCATGAAACCATGAGATAGTATTTTAGAATCAAACTTCTCACGCCACTGTTTATGTGTCTGTTTTAATTCATACAAAGATTTAATTAATTTACAAACTTTCTTCTTATTTCCTGACAAAACGAACCCTTCAGGTTGCTCCATGTATACCTCTTCGTCGAGGTCTCCATTCAGAAAAGCGGTCTTTACATCCATTTAGTGGATATACAAGTGATCTATGGATGCTAAAGTAAACAGAATCCTAATAGATGTTATTCTCGTCATAGGTGAATATGTGTTAAAATAATTTATTTCTTCTTTTTGTCTAAATCCTTTAACTACTAGTGTAGCTTTAAATGTTTAAATAATTCAATCAGTGTGTTATTTCTTTCTAAATACTCACTTACACCTTATGGGTATAAAAGCTGGAGGTAGTTCCATTAGTTCGCAGGTTTGGTTTGACAAAATTGAGTCTATCTCATCATTGATAGCTTCTTTCTAAAAAACTGAGTCTCTAGAAGTTATAGCTTCTCTATAAGTTTTTGGATCATCTTCTATAGTTATAATTATATATATCTTTCTAATGACCTTCTCTCTATCTCCTTCAACGAGATGAAAAGAGATACGCTGAGAGTCTATCTGTTCAGTATCAAAACTCTTTTCTACTTTTACCCTTTGACTCCTACGTGGTTCGATTGGAGCTTCAACTTCTTGTTGAGCTTTTACTATGAGTTTATCCTTTAGAGTTTAGATTTCATTATCCTTTGACTCTAAGGATACTGAGTTTTCAAATAATTTTACATTTCTAGATTATATGATGGTGTTAGATTCTAAGTCTAAAAGTCTATAGACATGTAAGAACCAAGGAAACCTCACTTGGAGGCCGTTCGAAGAATCTAACGATACATCAACAGTACCGCTGACTACATCCTTTTATATAAGAAAGGCGAGTGTGAGTTAACCGGATACTATGATGCTGACTTCGCCGGAGATCTCACAACTCGCCGATCTACTACAAGATATATATTTAGTCTTGGGTCGACGACAGTCTCTTGGTGTAGTAAGAGACAACCAACAGTTTCATTGTCGACCACCGAAGCAGAATACAGATCTGCAGCAATGGCCACTGATCGCTTCCCCAACTGTAGGGTTGGGATATAGTAATAATTCGGTAGACACCGAGATCGATCTCAGGGACTAATATAGGAATTCTCAAACTTTCTTCTAACAATCTCCAATTGAAATCAAACTACAATAATATATAAATATGAATGTAGGAGAATAATCTGTAACTTATAATAAAATTAACAATCTAAAGAAGCACTAGGGTGCCAAGGATCCACTTGTAGCGATCCTTGATGCGTAATTCGCATTGGTTTCACAATTACACAACTAGAATCGAAATCAAATCCTATCTAACCGGAATATGGAATGGTTAATTCAGTAAAACAGTCTGTCCCATGTGTTGTTCATCAACATGATTCACTCAATTCAAGTTAGGACTTGAGCACACTCAATGTATAGGTCAATCCTGGTTCTAATAGGTTAAGATCACAATCATAATAATCATCAAACCCTATCACAAGGCTTAACTAAATTATGATTTGAACTTCATCCAAATCATATGAACAATCAACACATACTTCAAACTTCTCATAAAAAGTAGAACTTTGGTTTGAAGTTCCCACATGAAGAACCGAGTCTAGAGCGTTTTGAATCCGATTCCTCAGAGCGTACAAGTCTAAAGCTATACAAAACAATTATGAACTAAAACACTTCTTCCAAACATTCATGAGTCATTATAAGATTAAGAAAAACTACTTAGAACTTTATTCAAACTTAACAAACCATTGTTCAAGTAATAAAAATCCAACTTGAAACTAATAAAAATGAATTAAAGCATCTTAGATCTACTACAAGCTTCACCTCTTAGCCCTAGTTAAGAGGTTCATAATAATAAACTAGAACTAGAACTAGAAGAAGAAAATTAGTTGTAGGAGGCTAGGAAGCCTCATATGTCTTGAATCCTTTGCTCCCCACGTTACTAGATGCCCTAGGAATGAAGTTGATGTCTCCTTTTATAGCTTTCACACCTCACAAACGAAGAATCTTCGAGAATTTGAGTAGAATTTATGCACTGCATAGAGAAAATCGGAGCCAAACTTGAAAATTTCTAAACTGGGCGCATGGTCTATTGATCGACTGGGTTGGGCGATTAATCACACCTGCGATTCAACTGTAAAAACTGTATTATGTGATCGGGAGATCAATTGCAGGTAGTCGGGCAATTGATCTCTGGGTCCAAAAAGTGTCCAGAAAGTTCCAGCAGCAATTCTTCAAAAATCTGCATTCTGTTGATCAATCGCTCAGGCTGGGCGATCAATCGTTCAGGCTGGGAGGTCAATCGTAAATCTGCACTTTAGTCCAGCAATAAATTTGTCAATTCTACTATAAGCGATCAATCGCTCAAGGCTGTCGATCAATCCCTCAGGCTGAGCGATCAATCAACGAATCAATCTCTAGATCAATCTTCAGAAACTGTAACTTTCTGCATTTAATTTTATGGCCCTGCAGCTCTGCACTTTGCTTTTTCAAGACAATTCAGGACTTTTAACATGATTTCTTCAAGGTTTTTCTTCTCTTCTTTGGCTCATCAAAGGTTGGTCTTCAATGTATGTAAAGTGCTCTCTTAAGCCTTGAATTAGTGAAATCTCCATCTCATTCCTACAATCACAAAACATGCATTGAAGTAGTTTTTTAATCATGCAACCCATGTATAATATGTGGTAAATTGGGGTTAGAATATGCACAACTCAGAGCTCAACAGCCACTCAAGAATTTACTTGGCTGACGCTCTTGTTGGAGAATCTGCATCAGCCAGAAGAGAAGCCAGTGTCACTTCATTGTGACAACTTATCGACTATCAAACTAGCTGAAAACCCAGTTTTTCATGCAAGGACCAAGCATGTTGAAGTACATTATTACTATATTCGAAAGAAGGTCCTTCGAAAAGAAATAACATTGGAACCAATCAACACTAAAGACCAAGCATCCTATATATTTACCAAAGGACTGAACTTCACAACTTTTGCAAAGCATTAAGAGGCGCTTGGCATGATTAAGAGATCCATGTTTAAAGAAAGTTAGTGTTGAGGGGGAGTATTGTTAAAACAAAGCAACACCAACTTTACTAAATCTGGAAAAGTCCAGATACAACCAATCTGGAAAAGTCCAGATACAGCCAAACGTTTTGTCAAATCTGGAAAAATCCAGATATATGCACCGACTTACCTTGTGTTCACCGACTTAGTCCTCCAATGCCTATAAATAGGCAAGAGTGGTATGAGAAGAAGTGAAGCAACAAAGTGAGAAGTAGTTGCTAGCAACGAGTGTGTAAAGCAAGTGAGTGGTCTTGACTGGTTGGGTTTGTAATTGTGGGTCTTAGCTGAGCATTGTAGGTATGATGTTTAGACTGTAAGTTGTAAGTAGTTGTGATTTGTAACATTGTGTATCTTGTTTCTTATTTGTATACACACAAGTTTTAGTGTACTTTGGTGCTTCTGTTTACCTACCCCACTGAATAATCGGGCTAAATTAATTGGGATTTGGCCCCAAAAAAATTGTTTTGGGATAGGCCACGAGCTTAAATTCTAGATCCATTCAATATAGGGGCTTGGCTTCATTTGTTATTCATTGGGTTGTTTTTTTTACTCGGGTTAATTTCTTGGTCCTAAATGGATTGGACTAGGGTTGACTCGTTGCAGCTCAAACCCAGCCTATTGCTACCCCAAGATCTGTTACCGGCAATAGGCGGGTCAGCCCAAACTTGAACCCAACCCACTACCCATTGCCTTGTTGCCAACCAACTTGAAATTCATCAAGCCAAAACCTGACCCGAACGATTTAATTGTAGTCAGGTCAGGCTCAACCAATCTGACCCGACCCACCGTAAGCATACTTGGGTTTAAGAATGAATGTATGTATATCTTATCATCAATTACAGTTTTGGGTCCGTTCATTTGGCTCAGATCATTGATTTGCTATATGGGGGCGGATCGTACCCAAAAGCCTCAACCATTTGCTTAAAAGGTCACATTTTTAATCCAGGCTAACCCGTTAACCATTTATCTTGGCCCAAACCAATCTCAGAGGTGGGTTGGGCCTGTTGACTTGTGGGCCACATGATTCATTGCTACCCTTGCTGAAACTCATCCTCAGGCTCAGCCCAGTATCATTATGAATATACCCAAATCCCGGCCAAAGGGAGCTGGGCCCATCAACTGCATCATTGTTTATAGCTAAATCATGATTTCTTTATAATGATCCACGTAATCCTACAAGTTGAGCCCTTACGGTGATTACATTTGAATGGTCCAGATCGTTGGCATAGTGGTCTCTACTTCAGTTAACTTTGGTGCGAACTGGTGGATACTCTCGAGCGTAGAGAACATCTGTGATTTGACCAAGCTGCCCAAAGGGAGCCCGTGGACATGCCCGGATGATCATGTGGCAAACAGCCTGATAGCCATATGAGCCCTCCACGCATGTTTGCTCCATACGGGCAATATTTAATGATGTACTTCTTCTTCCTCGTTGGGGTGCTGGGCCCATTGGTTGTGTGGATCATGACGCTTGTGTTCCCTACAAAGAAGTGGATCAGACTCATCAACTTCCCAATTATTCTAATGACCACAACGATCATACCCCCGGCTAGCGCAGTGCACTACTGGTCTTTGTTCCCAGTGGCCTTCTTCATCAACTATATAGTATATAGGAACTATAAAGAGTGGTGGACCAAGTACAACTACGTCTTATCAACAGCATTGGATGTAGGGACTGCTTTTATGGCTCTTTTCACAAGTTTCGTACTCCAGAGTAAGGGTGTGTATGGGTTAGATTGGTGGGGATTGCAAATGGATGATCATTGTCCACTAGCACAATGCCCCACTGCTCCTGGTATACAGGTTGACGGTTGCCCGGTTTTTCATTAATATGGTTTTTGGAGTGCCTTTAGACATATACAAGACGCTTTATTTATTTATTTATTTATATTCCTTGGCAAATCAACGTCCAGAATCAAATGGGTGGGCAATAAGAACTTCCAAGCACCGGACTATCGATATCTATGGGCCCAGCACATGTGTATTTGTCATCCTGTATAATAAGTCACAACGCAGATGAAATGATCTTTTTCCACCCACATGAAACCATTTGCATAAGATTAAGGGCTTTCCTCACACCACAAATAAATAACTCAGGATTTTGATGATTACTTTGGTGCCTACAAATGTACAATGTGGTCCATATGATGAGTGGTTCGACCAATAGAGGCTGAGCGGGTCAATAAGGCTGCATATGGGCTTTTCTAGTTGATCCTGACCATCTATCTGGTGGATTATTCTATGCTTTTCCCTTCTTCCATAATCAAACCTAATGAGTGATCCTATCCATACGGATGGTGGCATTCAAATGGATCTTCAAGATAAAACGGATTGAGAAATTGCAGTACAGGATCATTCATTTGTGTGATTCTCACCCATGGCCATGTAAAGCCAGTCATCCAGCTTCATTGCTATTTGACAAGGGGTTACAAACAGGCATGGCACACCCGTAGGTGGTGGGGCCGTACCATCTTTGTCACTAATCCCACGTGTGGTACATCACTTAATGTTGTATTTTGTTTCAAGATATAATAAAAGAAAATTTGAATTTTAATTTCCTTCCATATTTTGAATTTCAGTTACTTTTTATTGTGGGTTTAGTTTCACATCCATTTTGCACCAGAAAATTCCCATGTATATAAAATAAGCTTTTTGCCTTAAGGATTAAGCCTCGTTCAGAGGGCATGTGAATTTGGTCTTCTGTGGAGGGCTATACCAATAGCTCTAATATATGTCATTGACCACATGTGTGCACCGAGCTGGGTCCGCTAGTGCGAGTATACTCACGCGAGGGGGTGTGTGTGTATAGGTGTTCGTGAGACTTTATTTTATGTTAGTGTACTCGCACTTGTGCCTTTTCATTTTGAAATAGAGAGATACATCCACTTGGTCACATCTGTTGGGTTTAAACCCAACGGACCAAACCCTTTTAAAATGGTACTTAAGGCATCATTTCAAAGTCAATATAAAGGCTTCCTATTCCGTTTTTCAAATCATTAAATCCATTTCTACTCTCATTTGAAAACCTCTTTGTCCTTTTTTCTATTTTTTAAGAAGCTTTGGTTGTTGACTTTCTCATCGAGTCAATTCAGAACTTTGGGGTTAAACTGCAAATGGCTTGAGCCCCGGCCCGTCCAGTGAGTGCAATGCCGGGACTGATTCATAATCGCTGTATCCTGGAGATCAATTGCTCTAAAAGCCTGTTGCACTTGAGACGCTGTCTAAGAGAAAAAATTCGATTTCAAGCTGAGTGACTCACATCATGCCTTGACTCAACTCTATAAGTTTTTTTTTTTTTTTTTAATCTCATTTCTTTTAATTTTTTTTTTTTTTTTATTCTAATAGTCTATTTAATTCAACCACATATTACATCACTTTTTTTTTAGTCATGCAATGCACCCACCCCAACAACTGTGTAACCCACCCATACCACTTAATTTTTTAAATTGTCTGCTAAAATGTTAGTAGGCAACACCTAATCCTCCTGTGTAAGTTATACTCTTGCAACGTATAAAAGGGGCTACTACCCCGCCCATGTCCCGATTGGAACTAGCAGGGGCTCTGAGGGGCCACCATGATGTATGGGTTTCATCCACATCGCCCATCGCCTTTACAATATCATTTTAGTGAATAAACCCAAAAATGAGGTAGATCCAAGGCTGGACCAAACCACATGAAGTAGAAGTGGTAGTGACACAAACCGTTGAAACCTTCCTAGGGCCCACGATGATGGTTATGTGCCATCCAAGTTGTTCATAAGGCACATAGACATGGATGAAGGTAAAACACAAATATCAGCTCAATCCAAAACTTCCGAAGCTCACTAGAAGTTTTAAACGGTAGGATTTCAATCCTCACTTTATAGTCTACTTGAGCCTTGGATCTCCTGCATTTTTGGGCTCAAATACTAAAATAATATGGCAAAGTTAATGGATTGTGTGTATAGAACCCGTACATCACGGTGGACCCTCGAAGCCCTTGCTCGTTCCTATCTGTAGACGGTCAGGGGTAGGAAGCTATCCGCGTTGCCATTGATTGGGACCTTGCACGTTCATCTATGCAATATCAATGTCTATACCTTTCTCGGTTGAAGCTAAACTCAAGTGGCTTTTAATACACGTGGTATGAGAAAGCCATTAATCTCATTGGACTGGTCGCGACTTGTAACAAGGGATCACAACCATAAACGTGGTGGGCTCATCATTGATAACGATGGCTGGATGGATGGAAGAAAGTGCCCATTGCCGGATATTAATTGTCGAGTTGAATGTAAAACATTTGGTGGGAGAACACCCGCAATGGAAGAAGCCACAATCAAACGAAGGTAATCACACAACAACAACAATCAAGCAATTAATATGTAAGAGAAGACATTTCAAATTTTACGTGGAAAAACTCCTCGAAGGGAAAAAAAAAAAAAAAAAAAAAACACAGCACAAAGCAATCACTATGAATCAAAAGTTATAAGAAGAATGACCCATCTGGATTTAAGCCTTATAGAAAAATCTAAGCTAAACAAAAGTAATTCTCACAAGAGAAAGACCAATGTAACCTTTTCCCTCACAAGAGAAATCTAAGCTTTCCCAAGCTAATTCTCTTACCCTATAACTCTCTCAATCTCCACCCCACTCTAGGAAACCCGACTCTTTTTTACCATTAACCTTAATCCCACGTTATACCCTTAAATAGCATAAAACCGAAAGTAGAAACAATTTTGCGCAAAACCTTACGCAACCAACCTAATAGAGTGCGCACCGTCAGGTGCTCGACCCTACTCCGTCGAGCGATCGAACCCGACCAAAATTGTCTAAAGAGTTCACACTTCCATCCAGGGAATTTCGGGCAATCGAGCCTTGCTCGTCGGGCACCCGAAAATCCCTGATCTTCAGATCTAGAAGCGTCTAGCAACCATCCACCACATCCTGGGTACTTTCGGCGCTCGACCGACTCCATCAGATGATCGAAACCCTCTCGTTGTCAAGATTGAAGACATCCCCAACAATCTCGACCATGGCTTCAATCTAGAAGCTCCACTACCCCAAAGCTTCATTCTTCATCTCTACTTCGTCTCCATCATAGCTCCACCACTTCTCGTGTCATACCGACTTTACTCCAGTACCTTCTCTCCTTGATCACTCATGTGGCCTATATGCGCGCGTGCCAAAATTGAGATTACCACGAATGCCCCCTTTAATATTTTACAAACATAATCACCCCATTGGCTTAAATCACCAAGAGAGATCAATTTTTTTCAACCTAAGAACATACCTCACATCTGTCAGGACTTTTTCAATCTCATCAAACATCCTAATGGCATTGTGCCAATATCGACAACTTTGTAGGCGTAGTCATCACTCAAGAACACCGATCCACCATCATACTCATTGTATGTCATGAATGAACTCCAGTCAGGACACATGTGATACAATGCACCTAAATTCAATAACAACTCATCACAGAGTAAGCTTAACTTGAATATAGTCAATACATCGCCAACATCACTCATGTCCTCTATAGCTTCTACAATATTAGCCTCCCTAGAAGAATCTTTAGACTTCTCTTGCTTTGCCTTGTGATTTAGACAATCCCTCTTCATATGCCCTTCCTGTCCACAATTCCAGCACCTCACATTGCTCTTTCCTTTGCTATTGGATTTAAATTTCGATCGTAAATATCCTTTTTTTTTTTTAAATCTGATCATATAGATAGAAAAAACGCAGTATGGACATTCGGGAGGAGGTCACACGAGACTCCACCTATCCTATCTGCACACTTACAAACGCACACTTACAAAAATACAAGGAAAATCCAACCCCATATTAGGGTCTTCTAATGTACCCCAATCCCGTTCTATCCAGACAAAGAAGACCCCTAATCCTAGCAGGCAGGTCTGCAGCCGACGAGAATAACCTATTCTGCTGAGAGGAACCGCCCCATCGAGCAAGGCCGTCCGCCACAGGGTTGGCTTCCCTGAAGGTGTGAAAAATCAGCACCTCCAACTTCCTTTTCAAGGCTGAAAATCTGGCTTGCCAGTACCACATGTTCCAAGAAGGGGTTCGATGGTGAGAAGAAAGAAGATTTACCACGACCTTCGAATCCGACAAAACTTCTACTTTTGATATGCCCATATCCACACATAAAGACAGCCCCTCAACCAAGGCCTTGATCTCAGCTCTGTTATTAGAGCTATTACCATAAGCCGAGGAGAAAGCGAAAATGACGTCGCCCGCCCTGTTGCGACAAACCCCTCCACCTCCAGCCTTCCCTAGGTTAAGAAGAGCCGAACCATCGACATTGAGAGAGCACCAGCCGACCACTGGCCTTCTCCATTTGATCACTGAAGGTGAGTCAGATACAACATGCTTCCCTGAAGCTCCCGTGCCTAAGAGAAGACACGCCTTGGAAGCGCCTGGCAAACTCTTCCGCGCCTGAAGAAGATGAAACGCCCAATCCAACCATGCGTGAATATTGCGAATAATGGTCGAGGCATTCAACAGAGTCTAATCAAAATGAGCTGCATTTCTAGCCCGCCAAAGTTCCCAAAAAATGAAACAGGGGGTAAATCCTATCACTGTCGAGAAGCAATTCCTATTGCTGGCCAGCACCCACCATCGGTTCGCGCGGATAACGTCGAGAAGACGCTGATGAGGTTGAGCGGCTGTCCTTAGACGACTTTCAAAATGTCTCCAAACCTGTTCAGCCAGATCCCCTTGAGCGAAAAGATGATCAATGGTTTCAGGTTGGGGAGCCGACATCAGCGAGCTTTCACAACATGAACATCTAGAGGCTAAACAAATTCCTCTAGATTGGACTCTATCGTCGACCGGAATTGCCTTATGAAGAAGTTTCCAAGTAAAAAGCGAGATTTTTGGGGGCACGACGGAATTCCATACCCATTTGGCCCATGGTTTGGTTGGACCTGCACTTCTATACATACTCCAAGCCGTCTTAACCTCGAAATCCCCAGACGTTGAAGCTGTCCAGACACAGGTATCCGCATCTGAATTCGTACAGATTCCCTCCTCCTTGATGTGATCTAGCACCATCTTCGGAAGTAAACTAGAAAAAACTTCCATTGGCTTCAGCCCTTCATGCCCCAACACAGCCTCTACTTGCGCATCTTTGAGAATGGGAGGAGGGGGCTGAATGCACCAGTCTTTGAGAGGCCCAAGACCAGTCCAATTGTCGTTCCATAGATGGCATTTCCCACTTCCCACCAGCCAACGCACCTTTGATGCTATGGCAGGCAACATCTTGCAGATAGACTTCCACATCGGGGAGGCATAGGCTACGACCGGCATGACACCATTCATATCAAGGCTTCTTCTGTATTTTGAGTTGCAGAAAGATCTCCATATCGACTTGGACGCTTTATATTTGACAGCCCAGGCCAGCTTCATACGAAGAGCACGCATTACACTCTTGATACCCCGAATACCCAGACCACCCTCATCAATGGGGGTTGAAATAGTCTTCCAACAGGTCCAATGACATTTCCTTCTACCCTCATTCCATCCCCAGAAGAAATTGGAGAAAGCTTTCTCCAGATCTTGCACCACACTCGAAGGAATGTCAGTCGCTGACAGCAGGTGAATCGGCATCCCACTGAGCACATGTTTAATCAGCGCAAGATGCCCAGCTTGGCTTAAAATTCTGAGACTCCAACCAGCAATACGGCTCCGAATCTTCTCAAGCATCGGTTGAAAATAAATTCTCTTTGGCCTGCCTCGATAGATCGGAATCCCAAGATAAGAAAAAGGGGCCTCTCCTTTCTTAAAATTGAGAATAGATTCCACTGTCCTACAACGAGAGGTGGGCTGGTTGGAGGATAAGATGAAGAAACTTTTGTTGCTATTAATCTTCTGACCTGAACTCGCTTGGTAGTTATGAAGGAACAACGCAATGGCCTGGAGGGACTTCAAGCTCCCGTTGGCAAACAAAATGGTGTCATCCGCGTAGAGGAGGTGTGAGACCATCTGACAGTGGCTTCGAGTCTGAAAAGGAGAGCAGAAACCTCTTTCCACCATCCTTTTGAATCCGCGGCTAAGCACTTCCGCTGCTAGAATGAACAGCCCCGGCGAAATTGGATCTCCTTGACGAAGACCTCTTGAAGATTTAAAAAATCCACAAGCCTCACCGTTGATTAGAATAGAGAACCAACAGTTGTTCCAGAGCTTTTCTATCAGCTGAATCGCAGACTGCGAGAACCCAAATCTTGCCAGCACTTGCTTAAGGAAACCCCACTCTAACCGATCGTAAGCCTTTTCCATATCTAGTTTCAGCAGGATGTTCCCTCCTCTAACCTTCCTATCAATGTCACAAAAGATTTCCTGGACAAGAGCACAACTCTCCGCAATGGATCTGCCCTTAATGAACGCCCCTTGCTCCAAGGAAACAAGCTTCGGGAGAAAGGAACTCAGCCTATCTGCTACAATCTTGGAAAAGACTTTGTATATGCAGTTACATAAGCTAATTGGGCGGAAATCACTGAACTTAACTGGATTATCTTTCTTGGGGATTAGACAGATTAAGGAAGACGTGAACGCTCTTGGAATATTCCCTCCACGGAAGAAGGATTGAACAGCTTTGACAACGTCATCACGGACAATGTCCCAGCAGCCCCTGAAAAAAGCCCCTGAAAAACCGTCTGGACCTGAAGCCGCATCAAGAGGGAGGGAGTTAACCGCCTCATGAACTTCGTCAACAGAAGGTTCATGCAACAGACCTTGATTGTCTTCAGCTGAAATCAGGTTTGGGATCACGTCCAGCAGTTCCTCCATCGGCCCTGTGTTAGAAGCAGACAGAAGGTCTGAAAAATAATCGACAGCTGCCTGCTTAATCACATGAGGATCCGTAGTAACCAATCCTGATTCAAGCTTGATCTCAAGAATCGACATTCTCCTGGATTTGGCCGAAGCTTGGTTATGAAAGAATTGGGTATTACGATCTCCTTCGCACAACCAAGAGTTCCTGGATTTTTGTTTCCAAAAAATTTCTTCCTGCAGTTCAGCCTGTTGCAACCTGAGCCTAGCTTCCTTCAAGCTGAGAAGAGCAGAGGATGGATCCTCTGCAGATTGGACACTCTGTTCTGCCAGCAGGAGATTAGCTTCAGCCACCTTGATGTTGTGGAAGACATTTCCAAAGACATCCCTGTTCCAAAGTTTGAGAGAGGCCTTTACATTCTTTAATTTTCTGAGAAGAACGAAGCTTGGATCACCAACTATGTCTAAAACCCAAGCTGATCTAACGATGTCCATGAAGGAGCCATGAAGCATCCACGTGCGCAGGAATCTGAAAGGGCGTGGAAAGGAAGGAGCTTCAGCCGGGAAGGAGAGCAACAGGGGAGAATGATCTGATTGAGAACGTGCAAGGTGTCTGACTTGGAAAGCTGGAAATTTTTCCGTCCATAGGGTGTTGAAACACGCACGGTCTAGGCGCGCCCACTTTCTGGACATACCATCTGGTTGTTACACCATGTAAATCGATTACCCATGAAGCCTGCATCAAACAGCCCAGCGTTTTCCAAAGCTTCAGCAAATTCAGTCGAACTAGCCGTGTCGAATAAACCGCTCCCTTTCCTATCATTGGAAGATAGGACCGTGTTGAAGTCCCCTACAGCAATCCAAGGGAACGATCCACTACTAGCCACCAGCTTCAGATCCTCCCAAAGAAGTCTTCTCTCAGCCCTGGAGCACTTGGCATACACCACCGAGGCCACTACCATTGAAGCAATCTGTGGCAGTCCAACTGCTATTGTTAGCATCTGAGAGGAGGCTTGCACTACGTGAAGCTGAAGCTGAGAGTTGTAAAAAATCCAGACCTTTCCCCCTTCCATCACATTGGAGCATGAGGCGTGAAATCCTAGCTTAAGGCCTGTGCTAATTCTTTTATCATCGGAAAGCATGGGTTCCAAAATGGCAATAATAGGCGGCTTAAATTCTCTAATTAAGCGCTTCAGCGACCTGATCGTGGGCTTGTTACCCACCCCTCGAGCATTCCAGATGAGGATGTTATCCATTTAAGAACTTCGTGTTTGTCACGGCCCGTCTCTTCATCTTCCGCAGTCTACCATTCCAATCTCTCAACGGACGTCTGTCAGCATCAGCAGTCCCTGCTACCTGAACACACCTGCTAGATTTCCTTTTCATAAGCCTATTGGCACTGATATTGGAGTCCTGCTGCTGAACTGGGTGGGTGCTAATCTCTCGATTGGCTGTGGACTGAATGACTACATCTGACTGACAGTGTTTGCTCGATTCCACCAACACCCTTCCTACCTCAAGGTTGTCTGAAAATTGATTAACGCAGCCCTTCGGCTCCATAGAGCTAACCACAACTTCGCTGTCCTCGCTGACATTATTAGGCACCGTTCCCTGCATCGGAAGCATGTTGTCTACATCGTGAACAGAGGGTAGCTGCTGCAAAGGAGCCTCTGCCTCAGTTGCCATCGCGGTGGGGGCCATGTCGTCAGCCAGTTTTTCCGGAGGGTAGAAGAAAGGGGTGAGGTCTACCGCCAGGTTGATTTCACCCAAGCCGCACTGCTAACTAATTTCAGGGAAATAGACGGCGTTCCATGCCTCTGCATCTTGGTCTTCAGGTTCCTCTTCAAACATATCGTTAACCTTCAAAGGGCTACTTCCCACGGACAGAGCTTTTGCCACCTTAGGTCTAAAGTCACCATAAACTGCGTCATACGATATTGGTTCTCGACCAATGCCTTCTAGACTATGATACATCAGATTCTGAACCGGATGATACATCAGATTCTGAACCGGGGAGGCAGGATTTGAGACTACTGCTTGGACCACCTGGATGGGGGCCTGCTCCGAGCATGTATACTGGTGCTGACCACAAATCTGAAGATGGGCAGCCACATTAGCTACTGAATCTTGGTTTTCCACCATCGTCTTGAAAGCATCATGGATGAAACCATTCACATCATGGACCTCTACTGGGGAGTTGAGCGAAATCGTGGTTGAGGGTGGGGGTGGGCTTGATACTTGGTTTTGGGGAGGGGCAGGGTATGGATGCTGGTTTGTAGATGTGGTGTGGGCTTGAATTAGAGGAGGGGCAGGGGATTGGGGATGGTTTATAGATGGAATTTGGGCTTGGATATGAGGAAGGGTATGGGATGTGGGGTGTTCCGTAGGTGGGCTATGGGGTGATGATGGGTCCTGATCTTGAGAGAGGGGTCGGGCCTTGTAGGGTTTTGGGGCTGGGGGAGGTGGTTTGGGTGGACATGGGGGTATGATTGGGGATGGGTGCGAGGATGATGGAGGATCCGGAGCTGGGGTTGAGGGAGGGGGTGGGCAGAGAGGGTAGTGAAAGGCTTGTTCCACCCATTGCCGAGTCGATTCAAACTGACGAGGACCCCCCTCAGCCTCCACAGAGAGGGCCGTAGTAGCACCAGATGATTCCACGACTGCCCAGACAGGGTAGGATACCGATGATACGATGAGGCTTCTGACCTTGAATAGGTCTACTCCCGGACGAAGTGCGACCTTAACCCTTGCAGATAATTGGTTCAGCCCAAGGAGAGAGCACCTGTCCACTTCAATCACTCGCCCGAACGTCTGACCCAATCCAACGAAAACTGAATTGAACCACGTATGAGATGGAATCCCCTGTAGACTAATCCATGTACCCTCTCCTTCCAAGATGGATGGGGGGGTCCATGCCTTCAATTTAGATAACCCCATGAGCCTGTGCAATGAAGAATCAGAGAGGAAGGATCTGAGCTCCATGCTTGTCTTAAAAACAAGCAGGAAGCGATCGATGGCTATTCTTGATATGTCCACCGCAGCTGCCTTAAACTTCAAGTCTCTGAGGCATTTCATCAAACGGATGAGGGGAACATCCTTATGTTCTGCTATTCCCACAAGGGCCAGCCCCAATTCCTGGATTTTCACATCCACCTCAGCTTGGTTAGCTCTGACGGATATTTCCTCCAATGGATCTGCATTCGGCACGTCACGAATGGGTGAGATGGGAGGAACATGATGTTTATCCCCTCTGTAAACAGGGGTTCCTCTAGTGATTTCCAAGAAAGACTGTTGGAGCTGAGGCACAACAGGTGCAGGTAAAAGGAGCATTTTCGGATGGGTGATCTGGGTTGAGGAGGAAGGAGTCACCTTGGGAAGGGATGTGCCTTCGAACGTCCTTCTCGGAATGGCATTGGCCACTATGACTACTCTGCCATCAATCCTTTTACCATGGAAGGTGGTGATGGCCGCATAAGCATCGGCTTCATATAGGAATCTTACGAAAGCATATCCCCTATGTTTGAGCACATCTGAGGATTGGGGAAGGAATGCATCATTCACCTTGCCGATCTTCCCAAAGATCCTGAGCAAATCCTCCTTAGACGTGTCGAAAGTGATGTTTCCCACGAAGACTGTGTAATCTGAATCCGGGGGTTTGGAGTTTCTTCTGCGAACTTGCTTCCAACCATTGGTCTCTGATGCAGCTACCATAGCTACCCTTCCATGCACATAGTGATCATTCTCCTCAAATGCATTTCATTTGCTCCCTTCAAAACGCAACCAGGAAAGCCGCCATTTACTCCCAATTCATTTTCGTAAATATCCTCCATCCTACTCAGAGTTCATTCTCCTCATAATCAATTATTCCATAGAACAACCCACGTCACCACTTTTCTTCTTCATTGCCCTCGACTGAAGGATTGAGATAATGGTCCCAACAATAATGGTCTCTCTACCTGTGCACAAAGAGTCCTTGAATGACTCATATGAATTCGGAAGAGAATTCAACAAGATGCATGCTTGATATTTGTCCTTCACACGCTCATCTACATCCAACAACTTACAAATGAGCATATTAAAGTTGCTAATGTGACTCTCAACATCGATCCCCTCTGTCAAGTTGAACAACTGAAGCATTAGATACAAGCGATTCTCCAGAGATTTCTTCGCGTAGATGTTCTCCAACTTTGCCCACGTATTAGCCACAGTCTTCTCCCTAATCGATCATGGCATTATAACTAGACGATGTCATTTGTTAGGCCCAATTGGATTGAGATATTGGATTTCTGATCTATCTTTTTCCACTTTTCTATTTTCATAATCTCTAGTTGCTTCCCAAGGAGTGTATCCTCCAGTCCTTGCTGAACTAGGAGGCCCTTCATCTTAACCTTTCAAAGTTCAAAGCTATTTTTCCCGAAATACTTCTCTATGTCGAATCTCATGCCTTACACCATTAATACCCCATCTCAGATTCTTTCTCCCTCCCAACATTAGCTTTGATACCACTTGTTGGGACCCGCAGTGGAAGAAGCAAGAATCAAATGAAGGCAATCACACAATGGCAACCATCAACAAAATTCAGCACACACAAGAGGGCATTCTGAATTTTACGTGAAAAACCCCTCAAGGGAAAAACCACGGCAAAAATTGATCATTATGAATAAGAAGTTACAAGAGATTACAGAAGAATGACTTACTCGGATCCAAGCCCCATAGAGAAATCCAAGTTAAACAAAGCTAATTCTCACAAGAGAAAGACCAACACAACATTTTCTCTCACAAAGAGAAATCCAAGCTTTCCTAAGCTAATTCTCTCACCCTAGAACTCTCTCAAACCCCACTCTGCTCTAGGATACCCACCCCCCTTTAGCCATTAACCCTAATCCCATATTACACCCTTTAAATAGCATGAAACTGATATTAGAAACAAATCCGCGCAGAACCTTGCATAGCCAACCTTTATCTAATAACTAGGATGGGTAGGTAGATGTTATTCCTATGAGCAACTATAAAGTTTCATGTTGAAGACAAGCTTAAATGGTGAAAGTTTTGCTTGTGCCCGAGTAGTCATGGTATGCCTTGAGACCACGTTAAAGGCCGATAAGCGAACTATTATGTAATGGTAATTTTTTTTTCTTTTTCTTGAGGTATGTTCTTTTTTCTTGTTCTTTTAAGCTATGTTTTGTTCTCGTCTTACATTATTGCCTGAATCTTCTTCCTTTTTTATTTTCTTTTCTTTAATTTTTTAATTTCCTTCTATACCACATTTACGAGATCAAACTATCAAGAAATTTGTGAAGTAATCTCAAGTAAATAGTATTTACGAAGACATGGCGCCAATTTTAGTGGGACATACAATATAAGGATATCTTTGGAGAAGCAATATTTAAGAAAGTTGTATTTCTATGAGTAGGAAGGTAACTATACTATTGCATTTTTATGTTTTACTCCACTTGACAGTGATGAATGATGGGAAGAAAAATAGTTCTCAGATTTTCTTTCTTCTAACATGTTTTCTAGCCATCATTTGAAAATTCATAAGTTCAATGGTCAAAATTTTGTCGGCAAGGGTAAGAACCAAAGGCTAAAGTATCTATATCAATCCGTGTTGGGCCAAAATAGCTTGAGATTAGGGCTGTTCAAAAAACCGACTGAACCGATAAAACCGACCGAACCGGACCGAACTGATCGATTTCGGTCGGTTTTCCAATCTATTTCGGGTCGGGTCGGTTTTTTAATATAAAAACCGAGAGTGTCGGTTCGGTTGTCGGTTTGTAAAAATTATAAACCGTTTTCAACCGAACCGAACCGATATGTGTGTGTGTGTGTGTGTGTGTGTGTGTGTGTGTGTGTGTGTGTGTGTGTGTGTGTGACAAGTTGAGGTTGGCCCCACTTCAATATTTACATGAAATACACTCTAACCAATAAGGGTGCCACCCCAAGTTAGGCCCAAGACTGAAATATCATATTTATCTGTAATTCAAGTGGGCCACAGCAAGAAAAAGAGTTTGGAGGGTAATGTGGCCTGTACACTATTTCCAATTGTGTGGTCCGCTTGTATCAAAGATGACGCTGGTTTTTCATATTTAGGCCTAAAATTGGGTTAGTCACCTGCTAGTTGGAGTGGATTTTTAAAATGCATGATAGTGGGGCCCATTTAAACTACATTACCAATTACCTCATGTCAAGTAAAAGAATTTTACGTAGATACCGACTCTGCAACACAGTGATGGTACGAATTAGGGTAACAGTGCAGTGGGTGTTATCCTAACTGTGTGGACCCACCTTGATGTATGTTTTGTATATCCATTCCATTCTTCTGTTTTCATCTATCATTTTAGGACATGATTCCAAACCTCGAGAAGATCCAAATCTCAAGTAAACAATACCATTGGAAACAATGATGAATAACTATTAGAAGTATTTGATGGGCCACAAAAGTGTTAGATTAAGTCCCAAACCGATACAACCAACAAAACCGAACCGACCGAAATTTATCCGGTTCGGTTCGGTTGGTGATGATTCATCGGTTCGGTTCGGTTGTTAAATATTCAAAACCGACTAAGTCGGTTCGGTTGGATATTTTTCCTCAAAACCGAACCGACCGAACCGTGCACAGCCCTACTTGAGATGGATATTCACTCCTTTGGTATAGCCAGGTTGAAAAAAATTATGTAGCAACCTTGGATAATCTAATGCAAAAATCATCCCTATCTACTTATCAGGTGGGCCCCACAAGCAGCAAAGAGCTGCAATGGGCCATCGCACAACTAGCCGCTATCCTTGGTGTGATAATGGTGTTCAATAACATCCAGCTTGTTATTTTAGGTATTTGATTTTAATTATTTTCATAATCAAAATATTTGGCTTGCTTCCGACTATCCTTTAGAGGTGGCCTTTCTACTATAAGGTCTACTGAGCTGCGATTCAACCACTAAAAGATATCAACAGAATAGTCAATATGAGAAGCTTTAACTACTATTGAGCTAACACTAACACATTAGTTGTTTATGTTTTCATTTTAGGCCCATACTAATAGAAGCAGAGACCACAATCCTTGATTCAAGTTTACTGGCAATGACCCAAGCTCCTAGCCTGCCAACTACTGCCACTAGTTGGCAAACTCCTCAGGAAGTTGTTGCACAACTTCACAATGAGCAAGTGCCAACATGGTATTCAAGCATGCAAGTAGGACTCCCTACTTTTGTCTCAGTTCTAAACTCATTTCCTAGCCAAACATTTGGACCTTCCTCTGTTCCATATTCCTCCCTGGCCCATCAGCTGAATCTCTTGTAGGATATGCAAAATCTGGAAGGTTAACAGTACACAAACAGCTGAAATTGATGCTTTTGTTATTTTGAAGCTTATGCAATGAGTGTGTTTCCTTGTAGTAGCATAATGTCTACAAGCTAATGCTATGTGGCAGTTTAATGTGATGCATTTGTAGTTTGTTTTGAAAATTTTATCATTGTTTTATTTCCTGATGAATGTTAAAAAGGTGAAACATGCACAGGTTTATTTAAGCAAAAATTTAAAAATATTGAACATTTTTAGCCACACTTAATTGAGGCTAAAATATATTGTTAGCCTCGGTAGACAGAAATCGAGGCTCAAGAAGGATTTAGTCTCTGTTAACATCAATTTAGGTGAAAAACTATATTTAGCCTCGGTTGTTGAGAAACGAGGTTAAAAAATGAATTTAGCCTCGGTTGATGCCAACGAAGGGTAAATTCATCGTTAGCCTCGGTTTTGACTCAATTATCGTAACTGGGGCTATAACTCCCGTGGCTCAAGGCTTTAGTCTTACTTGTTGAGAATCGAAGCTAAAAATAGATTTAGCCTCAGTTGGAGGTAACCGAGGCTAAAATTTGGATTTAGTTACAGTTAGAAATAATGGAGGCTGAAAACTTAATTAGCCTCGGTTTGAGTCAATGGTAGTTAAAAAGTTTCTTCAGCCTCCATTGAAGAACCATTGCTATAAAAGGTTTTTTAGCCTTGGTTGTCAAAACTGATGCTAAAGCCACAAGATTTGTAGCCCCGGTTATAGTAATGGAGGTTAATTCAAGCAAAATTGAGGTTAAAGGTTTTAGCCTCATTTTTTTTCAACTTTTTAGCCACTGTTCTAAACCGAGGCTAAAGGCCATTTTTCTTGTAGTGAGAGTGGGTCTTTTCAAAATTGAAAAATATTTTTCCAGTAGAGCGTTTGGCCTTCAAGGTACTAAGAAATCTTTCATATCTTTGGGTGGGGGCCAGCGTAAAATCAAATAAGATCTTATGTCTCGTGGTTTCCCCAGAGACCATCAAATCCAATGCACTCAAAGTACGGTCGGCCTGAACTCTAGTGATAGGGTGGTCATATCAAATGCTAAGATAAGAAAAAGAACATAAAAAAGGCTCGGTCAAAGAAACCATGTGAACGATGAAAATAGTGAATTATAACCTAAGTATCAAAACTGAAAGATTACGTGGAAAAAGTTCACCCGCACATACCTAGGCGTGGATGCCTGAAGTACCTTGATTAAGTCTAAGTTGCTATAGTGGATCTCCTGTAAGGCCGCGCAGACACATGGCAGCTAACCACTTTGACAATCAAGGGAAATAAGTACTCCTGGGGTGATCCAAGAAGCAACGAACAATCCATTTCAGGTCAGCAACCTTGCTCAAGGTCTCCGCTGTACCTTTTTAATGTTAGTACCATCGAGAATGGAAGGGTTGCAATTGGGTACCCAGATTGTAGCAGGTGCAGGGACAATCACAACGTTTTCTCCAAACTCCTGCAGTATGTACGAGTTATCTACTTCCAAACAATTAACTGACTTATATATAAAAGGCAAGCAAAGATTCCAAACCACAATCAATCTATGAATGACCGGGTTAAAAGTAGGGTGTCCACTCACTTTGGCATTTGGTTGCACACAACCTCTGCCAAAAAGGGGCATCTGTAAACACCCCACCCTTGGCTACAAAGCTGGTCAACTGGTTAGATGGATGAAGGTCCATACCCAATCCAAGCTTAAACCCTAGGACCAAACCCATTAGCTCACCCAGTCCAAACCTAGTTTATCTCCTAAACCCTAGTCCAAACCCAGTCAACTCACCCTTAAAACATCAGCCCAAAAAATCACCCATAGGAAAAACCAGTCCAAAATACCCCAGTTTATCAATACGGTGAGTCAACTCACTGGGTCAGCCTAACTTTTACGCTCAATCAACTCACCTAGTTATGGCCCAAAACCGAACCTAAGTCTAAGCCTAACTTTGATCCTTAACCGTAGAGCAACTCCAAACCTCAAACCTGAAGTTTTTCTACCCTAGGTTTGGAACTCCAACTGTCCAAAGCATGAGCTGAGAGTCTGTACAGGCTACCCCAAGGGGGGCGTCCAAGCCTATTTACAAGAGTTGCCACTCCTCGTAGCTATAAATACCTTGTCTCCCTTACATTTTCAGCATCCATCAGCTCCGAGTCCTCCTCTTCGAGAAGCAACTCATCTCCACCCCTTTTAGCCCATTCCTCAACTAAGGAGAGCCCGAGTGAGTGAAGAGCCTAACCCTGGTCTAACCCATCCTGACCCTGGTCCAAGCCTCTCAAGCTACCTAAGTCCCAATCCTAGCCACTAGAGCTAACCCTTACGACAACTCCATCCATCCAGCTATGCATATACCGGCATCATCTCATTCACATCTAGCATAGTGCAACATTTATTATTCTTCCAACTCCCCTGCTTATCATCCACCACAAACACTTGACCAAGTCTTAGCGTATGCTTGGTGGCTCGTTGGTTTGCCCGGATCTTGCCCATCAGAAACTCTGACAGATCATACACACTATCATGCATCTAGCATAACACCTGTCAGTTCGAGTGTATACTCTGCGGCTTACCTATTTAATTGAAACCTGCCCATTAGAAACTCTTACTAATCAAACTCATATTCATGCATTATATTATCTATGAGAACATACGAGGATTGATTTAGATTTCGAGGAGTAGTTAGATTCCATGAAGTAAAGACCGTACTTTCATACGAATAGGGTGGGTGCCTAACACCTCCCACTCTATAACCGTGATCCTTTACCTCGAATCTCTAATCGAATATTAAAAGAGTCATTTCAAAGGAAATGATCTTCGGATCCCCTTCTCTAACATTTTTACAAGGTCTAGCCGACTGTAGATTCGAAATAACTGGTTAGTGACGACTCCAATCTTATACAAACCAATTCAAACACATCAACCAAAACCCAACAGAAAAGCCCTTGAGAAGAGGCAAGCTCGTGGAAGCGATAATTCGCGCCCTCGAAAGAGAAACATGGACTACCAGAGTTCACTGTTGAGCTCTGAATTGTGCATATTCTAACCGCAATTCATCACTCATTATACATGTTTTCATGATTTAAAGCTTAATCTAATACATGATTTTTTAGTTGTAAGAATGCGAGAGAGATTTCAATCATATAATGATAAAAGACATAATTTATATGCCTTGAAGATCAATGGAAGAAAGGACAAAAGATGGAAGAAAGATGCAATGGAGATGGAGAAAGAGAAGAGTGAAAAATCACATTTTACAGCCTGACTAGCTAGCCAGCTGGCCAAACCCTCCAGAAACAACATTTTCACTGGAGTGTTTTTATAAAGGCCAACCTGTGGTTCAGCCGGCCGGCTGATTGGTAGGTCAGCCTATACACTTTAAAGTCCAGAAGAATTGGTTGTGATTTTATGCAACCTCCAGCCGACCGAACAGGGGAATCCGGCCAGCTGACCAGCATCTTGATTAAAGAAGGAAGCTTCTATTTTCGAATTTTGCTGCGCAAGTGCGGTACTTGTCCGTAATTTCTTGGACATAAGCTATAAAAGGACTCCTCCTCTTCATCTTAAGGTCATGCTAGGATGTGGGGAGGATCAAGGAAGCTTCGGAGAAGGATTTTTTTTTAGTTTTCTTCTATTTCTTAATTGTTTTTCATGTTTTTTAGGCTTCTAGTTTTAGGATGCTAGAGATGAGTTAAAACCTCTTAGATAGGGCTAAGAGGTGAAGCTTTTGATTCATTTTTTGTGGATTGATGCAACTTAGGTTTTCTTTTTATACTTTTATTGAAGAATTTGGTTTAATATGAGTTTAAATAAAGTATTAGTTTAGTTTTTGCTTTGATCTCTTGATGACTCCGGACTCATGTGCTTCTTAGTGAATCTAAACCTAGTAGCTTACATTTTTGGCATTGTTTATGCTTGTGTAGTTCATTGATCTATCATCGACTCTGGGCATGATAGACTCTTTGATTGCCTTGTGTACGATGGCACGATCTTCATGTGGGAACTCATTCAAACTAAAGTTCTAATGTTTTGTGATAGTTTGAGATAGATGTTTGCTGATTGATTTTGATTTAGTTAGAGTTCTAATCATTCGTCATAGTTAAGTCTAGTGACAGAATTTTATTAAAGCTATGGTTGTGAATCTCAACTAAATTGAAAAGAGGCTTGGCCTATACAATCGAGTGTGCCTAAGGCCTGAGCATTGTTGTGGGAATCGAATTGATGAACAAGCAACTATTTTAGATTAGTGTTGATTAAACCGCTCTATATTCCAATCAAATAGAGATAAAAATTCGATTCTAATTGAGTTGTGAGAGGCCTAGTTGTGTTGATGTATTAAAAATCATCAAAAGTTGATCCTTAGCGCTCGAGTGCCTTTTAGATTAATTATTACTTCTTAAATTCACCATTTAATTTCGAATCATTATTTTTCAGATTTAGATCTTAATATGATTTCAACAATAGGTTATTTTAGATAAATTATGAGAATATCTACATATAAATCTTTGTGGGACGATACTCGGTCTTTCCGAATCTATTACTACATCGCGACCCTACACTTGGGGAGCGAACATTCACATGAACGAAGGTTAATAAAAAGTCATTGGTAAAGGAACCGTGAAACTTGTGTTTACCTCTGGAAAGAAGGTAGGCCTGACCAATGTGTAGCACGTCCCAGACATGAGAAGAAACCTAGTTTCAGGGGATCTACTGGGAAAACTAGGAATAAGGGTTGTGTATGAGTTTGGAAAGCTGATCCTGTCCAGAAATAAGAATTTTGTGAGGAAGGGTTATGATTGTAACGGGATGATCAAATTTTCTCTGAATGAAAATAATTCTTCTGCCTATATGATTGAATCTATATCTTTGTGGTATGGTAGATTAGCACATGTAAGCTATAGTAACATAAAACTCATGGTTAAGAACAGATTAATCTTATACAACGATAGTAAGAAAAATAAATGTGAAGTGTGCATACAGTCCAAAATAACAAAGAAACTGTTTCTAATGTTGAGAGATCATTTTAAATATTGGACCTAATACACACTAACATATGTGAGCAAAAGATGTTCTTACCAGATGAGGCAAAAGGTACTTCGTAGCATTTATAGATGACTGCTCTATATATGTGTATGTATACCTATTAAGATTCAAAGATGAGGCATTTAATGCATTTAAAATCTATAGATCTAAAGTAGAAAATCAACTGGACAAGAAATTAAAGATTCTTCGTAGTGGTTGAGGAGGAGAATATTTCTCCAATGAATTTTCTAACTATGGCGAAGAACATGGCATAATACACCAGTGCACTGCACCTTACACACCACAACAAAATAGTGTAGCAGAAAGAAAAAATAGGACATTAGTTAAAATGGTCAACTCGATGCTAATACAAGTTACTATTAAACCTATGCAGAGAAACACTACTAACAACGTGTCATGTCCTAAATAGAATTTCATCTAAGAAAACCAAAACTAAAGGAAGAAACCTAGTTTAGGGTATCTTAGAGTGTGGGGGTGTCTCGCGTATTGCAGAATGCCTGACCCTATAAGAACTAATTTAAGACCCAAAGTTGTAAAGTGTGCCTTTATAGGATATGCACTAAACAGTAAAACTTATAAACTCTTAGATCTAGAGTAAAATGTAATCATAAAGTTAAGAGATGTAGAGTTCTTTGAGAACTTGTTGTCCATGGAGTCAAAGGATATTGAGATTCCAACTCTTAGTAATGATAATGTTAAGGAAGTTCAATAAGAAGTTGAAACTCCTAGTGAACCTCCTAGGAGCCAAAGAGTAAGAATAAAAAATAGTCTTGACCCTGATCAGATAGACTCTTTGCGTTTCTTGTTTCATTTGTTTGAGGGTGATAGAGAGAAGGTTATTAGGAAGATACCTATAATGTCTATAGAAGAAGATCCTAAAACTTTTAGTGAAGCAATATCTTCTATATACTCAGCTTTTTGGAGGGAAGCCATCAATGATGAGATAGACTCAATAATGTCAAACCATACTCAGGAATTGGTAAACTTACCTCCAGGTTCAAAACTAATATGGTATAAGTGGGTATTTAAAAGGAAATACCACACTGATGGTACAATATAAATATTTAAGCCTAGGTTAGTGGCCAAGGGATTTTGTAGAAAAGAATGAATTAATTATTTTGACACATATTCACTAGTTGCTAGAATAACGCCAATTAGAGTATTATTCTTTTTAACATCCATACATCATCTTCATATTCATCAAATGTATGTGAAGACAACTTTCCTAAATGGTGACCTCAATAAGGATGTATACATGGAATAACCAGAAGGGTTTTTCTGTCAAGGAATGAAAATAAAGTTTGTAGGCTTATTAAGTCATTGTATAGATTGAAACAAGCACCTAAACAGTGACATAAAAAAGTTTGATTCAGAAGTATTATATTATGGGTTCATGCATAATATATCTGATAAATGCATATATACAAAGGTGTGTTGTGAATACATAGTGATTATATGTCTTTATCTAGATGATATGTTAATTATCAGCAACACAATGGAAGGTATAATAGAAACGAAGAGGTTTCTCCTCCGTGAAAATCAAGGAGGCAAAAACCTCGTTTGATCCAAGTATCAAATTAAAGGAAAACGATGGAAGAGTACTTGCACAACTGAAGTATCCTAGTGCTATAGGCAGTCTTATGTATGCTATGCAATGCACATGACTGTATATTGCATACTCAGTGAGTAAGCTAAGCAGGATTACAAGTAAACCTAGTGTAGAATACTAGAAAGTGATTGGTAGGATTCTAGGTTATCTAAAAGAAACCAAAGAACTAGGGCTACTCTACTCAGAGTTTCCAGCCGTGTTAGAAGGATATACTGATGCAAGTTGAATATTGAGTGTGGGAGACAACCAATCCACCACAAGGTGGGTATTCACCTTGGGATGTGCAGCTATTTCTTGGGAATCTAAGAAACAAACCTGCATAATGTAATTGACTATGGAGTCTGAGTTTGTAACTTTGGCTGTAACTGGCAAAGAAGTTGAGTGGTTAAGGGATCTTCTATTAGAAATCACATTCTGTGATAAACTTATACCGACTATTTCACTTCATTGTGATAGTGAAGCCACTATAGTAAGAGCTTATAGCGACACATATAATGGGAAGTCTAAACACATCAGTCCAAGACATGATTATATAAGACAATTGATTCAAGTTGAAATCATTACAATATCATTTGTGAAGTCAAGAAACAACTTGGTTGATCCATTCACTAAACTTCTAACAAGAGAGATAGTGAGGACAACATCTAGAGGGATGGGGTTAAAGCTCTTCAACCTAAGTTCCACCAGTGATGGAAACCTAATCTAAAATTAAAAAATCTCTAAGTCTGGATTTAATGGGTAAAAACAAATCATTGATATGTAGAAAGTTTCAGCAATAAAACAAAAAGATAACCCCATCCAGGATGATAAGTGTTAGCTTTTACAGATAGAAGTTGACTCTTAGAACTCTTAATGAAATCCAGTCTCAAGGACAAGTGTTTAAAAGTAATAGAACCACTGAAAGGATTTTACCTATATGAACGTATAGAAGTGGTGCCGGTTCTCATGAGATTTAGAGTTTTCCCTCGGGATCGTTTATGAAACATGACGAGCACATGGTCATTAAAAGTGCTGAGCGAGAATACGAGGAACTCATATAACAAAGAAGTAATTATGTGTGTAATATCTCTGATTTTGTTAATAAAGAATAACTTGTTCAAAGCTGTGGCTACCACGAATTCTGACAAAAACTTTGAGATATTAACACTAAGGAAATATTCAAATTGAAAGATATCTTTCTCTATGCATAAGAACTATCTTTTCTCTGACAGAAGTTTTACTAATTTTTTAAAAAACCAAGTGGGGGATTGTTGAGAAATATTGGTTTTAAAAATTATTTTGAAATTTTCATTTTCCTTCTTAAAATTGAATTTGAAAAACCAAGGTAAAAATGGAGTTTTTCTTTAGTCCCATATCAGATTGGGAAAAAAATCCTTGATATATAAGGTTTGATTTTTTAGTTTACTAACTTGGAAAAAATGAAGAGAGAGCCAGAGGTTGTACGGACGAGGGTGAGGGCGTGGGCATGGGCGAGGGTGTGGGCGAGGGTGTGGGCAGTGAGGTAGTGTGGTTATAGTGGCGCTAGTTGGCACATTTTGTACTTTGCATGTGTGCATCGTGTCGCAGAGGAGTCGCTCCTTCGTGACCTTACGTGAACCGTCGCGAGACAGTGCGAGTTGCGGTGCGAACGCAGGAAGGAAACCACCTAGTATGGCTGAGAACCTTATATAGGCATATTTCTGCCTATTGGAAATGTGACTTTTGTGCATGAACCGGTCCAGAAATCATGCAGAAATTGTTGTATTAATCATTGATGGTTATGACCATACAAGTGTAACAGCTATAAATTATCATAAATGGCTAGTCTCCAACGGCTAGAAACAGCCACTAACAGCTAGTTTCCAACAACCAGATAATTATAATGAGTAGTTGGTTTATGAGCCCAGCCATAACCCTCAGCCCTGGTGCCTATATAAATAGAGGTTTGTTGGGTTACAAATCATCAGCAGCAGATACATCACTACCTAAAAAGGTAAAAAAATTGACGGCCTAGAGCCGTCATTTTTCTTATTTTTCAACAACCCTTAGCAACGTTTTTGCACGCCGAATTTTTTGTCACCAAAAAACGTTTTCGGTGGCCTATGCTCAACGAAATATATTCAATGGAAGCATAACTCAACGAATAATGCCTATCGTTTTTTAAGTCGGCTCCCCCAAAATTCAGTGGTCCATACCCGTCATTTTATTAAATAAACGATGGTCAGAAGCGGTCGTTTTTGTAACCTACGACAGAGAATTGGGCGGTGCTGATCGTTGTTTATTAAAAATGACGGCTTTGGGCCGCCATCTATGTGACTGAGTCTGATGATCCTAGCCGTCGAAATTTTAAAAGAACGACAGCTAGAGCTGCTGAATTCACGAAAAAAATTTAAAAAATATATTAGTTTATTGGTGCCTTAGGGCATCTGGCTGAGCCCGAAACCTGATAAACACTCATTCTAATCCAATCAAAATCCACATACAATCATTCCAATCTAATCCAAGTCCACATATAGTCATTCCAATCGATTGGAAACTGATAAACATTCATTACAATCTAATGCAAATCCACATTTATTCCAATTTTAAGTCATACACATTCATTCCAATCCCAATACACATTCAAACCATTCAATAAGTAATAAAGTATCAAAATAAAACAATCGCCCATCGAACAAAGTGTTCATAATAAACTTAACATATCCAGAATCCATCCAGCCACTTCATGTTTAACGTACAATAAAACAAAGTATATAACATAAAAAAAAGAATCATCTGACAAAATAAAACAAATGTATCAGAATCTCAATGGAGTATATCCATTATATGTTGAGACCATCTAATAATCGATCCAATTTCAATATCTGTAAATGTCTCTTCAGGTTTGTCTTGATTTGCTAGCTCGCCAGACCGATCAAATATCTCCTCTATACAAATATAATAAAAAAATGATTCGTGGTCGTCGTTTGGAACTAATACTCCATTGGCCAAGATTTTATTACGTCGAATGTTTTCAAGTAACATCTATGACCCCTTAAATTAGGGGAGGCAGAGCGTGCTCGTTGTTTATATATATATATATATATATATATATATATATATATATATATATATATATATATATATATATATATATAGACACACACACACACCTGAGATGATTGTGTAGTCGACTGGGAGGTAGACCCGAGCTGCTGCTGCTGGCTCATGTTTGCCATCTACTTCATCACCGTATTCAATTATTGGGACATCTTATACATTTTTTCCTTCATATCATCTATACAAGATCGATACAGAGCTGCTTGTACGCAAATCAGTCTTGCTTACTCCCCCTCCCATCTTATCCTTCCATTTTTATATTTTCCACACACCTATTATATAAATTAAATTTTTATTATAATAAACTATAATATAAAATAAAAATTCAATTAAATATATATAGACCAAAGATAACATATTGACCATTGCAACTGAATCACTATCAAAATCCCTCTTTCCAAGTGTATCGCAATAATGTTCTTAATTTGGGACTGAAAAATAGAACGATAATTAGTACAATAGAATTATAATAAAATTAAGCTAAATAACAAATTTATGATTACTCACAATGTAATGGTTCACTTCAGGGGTTAGGGTGGAACCATTAGTTTTAATATGATTGTTGAGAAATAGTTCCGTCCTCGTAATCGTACGACCATCATTTTTTTTTTTTTGAAATAAAAAACTAAATAAGTAATCAATTTTTATCGAATATATTTTGATGAAAATTACAAATGTAGATATTACCAATTCCTTGGCTTTATTAGCCACGCCCTTTTTGCTTGTTTTGTGTTGGATTTTCATTTTCGCACGAAGTTCCTTAAACTTAAAACTTTTATCCTGCTCTTCCTTTGTCGACTTGAAGTCGATGAACTTTTCCCAATTTTTTTGCTTGACCATTTATTGAATTTATTTGCTTTTCTCACTGCATCCATCTCATTGATCAATTTATTGTAATTCTTTCTCAATCTGTATTTTCAATCTCTCCAAGCTTTACCCATCTTTCGCAAGTTGTAATCTCTATGATCCTCAGACAAATCAAATTGCGCCTGTGAAGGAAATTATTCCAATAGTCAAAAAAAAAAAATTATAACATGATTTAAGATATTAACACCAATTACTATAAAAATTATAACACTTGCACATTACCAGAATAAGAGTCCAGACCATTTGCAACAACTCTACAGAAACTCTATTCCAAGAAGGATATAGAGGTGACACGTGGCTCATAACTTTGCGACCCACCTTTGTGGCAAATTCAGATGAGTGATCATTGATTGATTGCCCCAACGAGTTGAATTAAAGAGAGATGCGTGACTGCTCCAATGAATTTAGAGCATAGTCTGACGCCGAAGATGATACTCTGCGTGCTGAATGGGCACTATCAATCGTAGGCGGCGGCGTAAACCGAAGAGTTGATGAGAAGCACCAAGTCCTCGAGTCGGAGTGTCACTATCTAAACCTGAAGCCTCTGTCATATTGTCTATATTCATAGTACAAAAGATGACAATTACTAAAATAACATTCGACAATATAACCATAATGAATAATAACATTCAACAACATCCATCAAAATACAAAACATCATTCATTGCATTCAATAATATAATGATTTTAGTTACTTTTTTTACCGAACTCTCTGTAATCAATGTAAGAACTGTCTAAATACTTATGATGATGATAAAATCATGACACGTGTATCTCATTTGAGTTTAATTACAAAATGAACAATTTAGCGTATGTAGATGCATTTAATAGAGTTTCAGATTAAACTCAACTGAAATTCAAGGGATAAAAAATATTCATTCAAATATAGATGTCATTTCTTAAGACATACATATCTCAATTAAACTCAACTGAAATATAAGTTTCAGATTTATCATCATGATAAGATCAAGTTAATGTCGTTCTCATTTATTTTTTACAAGTTACAAATGATCAAAGAGTTCCCTCGTTCTCCCATTGCCTTGCAAACTCAAAGATTCTTCATGCAACAATTATTCACCGACTGCTGAGGCAAAACCAATACCTTTGATTTTTTTATCACCACATATTCCGAATGTTTACCTGAAACGTAACTAGTGTTATACAAGGTAACACAGAATATGCTAGTTTTATATTTATAAAAGATAAAGATATGAATTTAGCATACATGATTAGTCGTCATCGCTTTCTATGATCTTTTCTTGCGGGGCTGATGTTAAAGTACATTCATCCTGACTGCAAAAACTAAAGGATCTTCAAAAGCGTCTACATCCTGGTTCAATCTTTTTGGAGCTTCTAACACAATACATTAATCATCATTAGGTCTAAATAAAATTCATAATACTAAATGTTCTAATAAAAATGATAAAAAGAAATATATATGTATGCAACAGTAATAATAATAATAGCAATATAAATTATTATTAAAAATGATACTTTTTTAAAAACTAAATAAATTAAGAAAAATACTTCTAATTAGTTTTACTTCTTCTTCCTCCATAAGATTTCAGATCTAGATTACTTGCAATGAAACTTGGAGGAGAGAGATTCCAAGATTAGAGGCTGATTGCGATGCTGATCAGAAGGTCCACCAGATGGGTGGTTGGATCTGAAGTCAATGGCTGAACATGTCATAAATGGCAGATTTGCGGTGAGAGGGGCGGGGGCGTGCGGTGATGGGGGAGAGAGAGATGGGGGTGGGGGTAGGGGTCATGCGTTGGAAGAGAGAGAGAGAGAGAGAGAGAGAGAGAGATGGTGGTGGGGGCGGGGGCGACCATTGGCACCAGCGACAGGGAGGGAGGGAGAGAGAAAGAGTGTGATTTAGGGTTTTTCTTTAAAAAACCTAATTTTAAAAATTTGGCAGCCCAAGGCCGCCAAATTATTTTTCGAGTTTTGAACGTCGGCCTAGGCCATCAAATTTTTACTGCACTTTTAATGACGGCCCAGACTGCTGAATTTAGAGTGTCAAATTCAGACTCTTTCATACGTACTACAGAAACATAGAAAAAGTTCTTTCTCCTTTTTTTTGAAGTTTTTAACAGACTTGAACTCTTTTAGAGTTAGCTTTCGAGTCTGCTCCAGAAACTGTGTTAACGAAGTTCCTATTGAGGTCTTTCGTGATTGCTACACGCAGGACCTGACAGGCTTGCTGTATCCTGGAAGCAATTCGCCTGTAACCCATTAGCGATCTCTAAATTAGAGAGTGTATATATATAAAATAAATAATGTGGGGATCCTTGTTTTAACCGTACATACGAAATATTAGCCCGATAGAAAATTCTGATGGACATCAAAACCGTCTACCATGTGGAACCTACCATTTAGATTAGTTTTTCCAAAATTTTAGTTCGTTCAATAAATTAGGTAGACTGCACTTGTCGAGACAAGGGACGATTTAAAAAACTTTCAATTTTTAGATATTTTTCTGCATGTGTGACCTGACATTTTGTCTACGATCATCCATGCTGCATGTCCCAAGTATCTCGCACCTATTACACGGATATGGTTTAGATGTCGTACGCATGCCAGATTAGTACATCTATCCACGTGTACAGTTGAGGTAGAAAATTGGAATATGATAGAGGCCCACCTGATGTGGGGAAACGATTTGAACTTGGATGAAGTCCACCTGTCCATCAGGTGTATCATCCCTTGTTTTGCTTTGAAAACAAAAATAGGTTGATTCAACACTTAGGTGGGCCACCCTATAAAACTATACCTAAAAACCTGCATAACCTAGAGGTATGTCTAGGGCTATCAACGGCACGGATCATTATCCGTATCCGATCCAGATCTGCTCTGATTTAATCTGATTCAGATCAATAATCGGATCATCGGTTCGGATACGGATACCCAAAGATGATCCATTTAATATTCGGGTCGTATTCGGATCAACCTTGATCCGGCCTGTTAACGAACCGACCCGATTAAAAAAAAAGAAAAAAAAGTCATCTCTTTCATCTCTACTCTCCACGCACGAGCATCTCTCTCTCTCTCTCTCTCTCTCTCTCTCTCTCTCTCTCTCTCTCTCTGATATCGGGTCGGATCATAATTGGATCGAAAATGGATTTCAAAATATTTAAATGGGTCGGGTTCGGATCATATACTTGTGATCCGAATGGGATTCGGGTCGGATATATCCTTAATCGGGTCAGATATGGATCATCACTGATCTGGCCCGTATCCGACCCGTTGACATATGTCCCACCTGAGATTTGGGATACTATGATTTTTTGTTCATTCTTCACCTGCTGAGGTACATTAGATGAATGGATTACCTATCATATAAACACCACTGTACTTTTTTTTTCTTACAAAAGATGCATACCATGGTGGCCCCGCTCGCAAACCTATGGTCAACATCTCACCTCAATGTTAGATGCGCTGCGGCCCATCTGTTTTGTGGATCTAGATCTTTTTTTACTTTAGGGCTTCACATCGAGAATAAAACTTAATAGACGAATTGGATTTTGCATACACAACATGGTAAGCCTAGCAGACTGGGGTGTTACCCAAGATCCTAATACCGCTAGGCCGCGAATTGCCTATGCCCCGGGCTACAGGAAGTTCCCGTGGTCGGAAGCTTATGTGGGGCCTACAGAGATGCCTGTGAGAAATCCATTATGTCCGTCCTTTTTTAGGGCTCTCAATGAAGCAGGTCTGATATGAGATTCGATTCGCTCCAAATCCATATAATGCTGATTTGAATCTTAAAATAGGTCTGATTATTTAAATGGACCGGATTTGGATCTTAAAATACGTCCAATTACTTAAATGGACTGGATTTGGATTCACAGAAATATATCCGAGTTCAATCCGAATCTGATCCGAATCTGACTCATTGTCACCTTACTATATATCTTATATTCATGCTGGCCATCCGTTTTCCAGATTATTTTAGGCCATGTCTCAGAATTGAGACATGCCACTGTCAGGTCAACCATATCACCGTAAATAGTGGGATTTGCATCATTTTTCTACCAAATTAAAAATATTATATTATTTATTTTTTTAGATTTGTAATGGATGGATTCGGACCTAGATCTGACCTGAATCCAGTGGTTATATGAATTTTGGATCAGATATGGATATCACCTTTTGGATCTGAGTTGGATCTGAATCTGATCCAAATCCATCTACAGATGTTCGGACTTGGAGCCAGATTAAATTGGATCTGATCTAGATTTGACCCATTGAGAGCCCTATCCATTTGACAAGGGCACAGTAGTAAAGAAGTCCAAAATCAAGCATGTACAAAACTCATCTGAGCTGCACCACAAGAATATGCGGGGATCGAACGCCTAACATTCGAAACATTTTGTAGCCACAGAAGTTCAGGATAATACTTGTCCCTACAGTTTATGTGAGTGGTAATAACCCTATGAACTATTTGGATGGCATATAAACATCATGATCGGCTTTAGGAAATTTTCAATGGTGGACGTTTCCGTTCTTAGTGTTTTGTGTGGTATGGCCCAAATGGGTTTTGGATCTGGCATAGTTTTTGTCCCCTGTCCTATCCTATTGTGGTCTTTCAAAACTGATGGATGGAATAGATTTGTCACGGGAATCTCTATGGACCCCACATAGCTTCTGACCATAAGAGCTTCATGTGGCCCGGGCTATGAACAATTCGCGTCCATCACGCTAGCCCTGCTATTTAGTAAACCGATTGTACGGTACCTTACACTACAATTCGCAAAATAGATAACATCAAACCTTTCATAGATGTGAGACATCCAACCCATCTAAAAGGTTAGCCCTACCATGAGGATCACATTGAGAAAATTTAGCCATGTCTGCTCATGAAGTGGAGCCCAATAATATCTTGATATAAACCAATGGATGTAAATAGTTTTCCATTATGTTTTCTACCTAATGAGTGTTGGAATCAGTGACTCAAATCTATGTTTGGAGAGGGCCGTTGGGCGACCAACCAGGTGGTCGGGCGCCCGACCTTAACCCGTTTTGTACAGCGAACTCTCTAGACGAGTTTGAGGAGGTTCGGGCGCCATGTCGAGCGACTGACGTAGAGCTCGGGCGCTCGACCTGGCGACCGACTATGTTGGTCTGCGTAAGAGGTTTCTAATTTAGGTTTTTTACCTATTTAAGTGAGTATAACCTGGATTAGAGGGTATCCTAAGATGTCCAAGGTTTCCTAATTGTATTAGGAAGAGGGAAGAGTGCTTTGAGAGAGAGAGAGAGAGAGAGAGAGAGAGAGAGCTTGGGTTTTCTCTGTTTTCCTTGCTTGTAGGCTGTCAATCTCTGTAATCTTCTATTAATTATAGTGGATCGCTTTGTGCCGTGTGGTTTTTTACCCATTGAGGAGTTTTTCCACATAAAATCGGATTATCTCTTGTGATTAAATGCTTGTGTGGTGTGATTGCATTGTGTTTCTCGTTTCATCTTGTATTACTCTGCGTGTTCGACTTCCGCTTTCATTGCTGGTTTTCCCAACAAGTGGTATCAGAGCAATCGTTGGGGTGGGATAGAATTCGGATTTGAGACGAGAAGATGGAATCAAGCACAATGTTCGATGAAAAGAAGTTATCCGGCAAAAACAACTTTGGACTATGGAAGGTGAAGATTGAATCACTTCTAGTTCAGCAAGGGCTCATTAAAACTCTTGGAAAGCGACCTAAGGCTATGAAAGAGGATGAGTGGACGAAGCTGGATAAGAAGGCTAGAACCTCGATCCTGTTATGCCTGATGGATGATGTCCTCTGTCACGTCACAAAGGAGAAGACAACCGCTGATACGATGGCGAAGTTAGAGAAGGTCTATGCCAAGAAATCTCTAGAGAACCGGATGTATCTGTTGATGCAGTTGTTCAATTTGATAATGACGGAGGGGACAGATGTGGAGAACTACTCAAGCATGTTCAATCGGCTGGTTTACAAGTTGGTGGAGATAGATGAGCCGATGAAGGATGAATATCAGGCATGCATTTTGTTGAATTCTCTTCCAGATTCATATGAGTCATTCAGGGACTCTGTGTGCCAGGGAGGGAGACCATCAATGTCGAGACCGTTATCTTAGCCCTCCAGTTGAAGGTAATGGGAAAGAAGAGCGATAACGTGAGTTCTCGTTCTTCCTCAGAGGCATTAATTATGAGGGGAAGAAGTTCTGAGCATGGTGGGGGATATTCGAAATCGGGATCTAAGGCCAAGGGCAAAGGGAAAGCCAAGGTGAAGTGCTGGAGTTGTGGTCAGGAAGGCCACATGAGAGGGGATTGTCAGAATCCCAAGTTGAAATAAAAGAGGTATGAAAATTCTTCTAAAGAGGGAGGTAATACCATAAAGGACGGTGGCGATCTTTGTAAAGTTCTAACTGTATCTGGCAAGGGATCTCACGTAGAGAGTGGATCCTAGATTCAAGGGCTTCATGTCACATTTGTCCTGACTGGACTTCATTCACAACATATAGCGAGTATGGTAGTGAATCGGTGTTTGTGGGCGATGGCTACACTCACAAGGTTATGGGTATTGGTATGGTGCACATCAGGATGTTCGATAGGATCGAACGAATCCTGGAAGATGTGAAACATGTCCCCAAGATGAAGATGAATGTGACTTTTCTTGGTGCACTCGAGGCGAAATGGTACTTGTTCATAGACCGCAATCGTTGTTGTAAAGTGATGAAGGGGACACTCGTGTGTATGAAGGCACGGAGGTATGGCCATCTTTATAAGTTGATCGGGAGCACAATTCACTGTGGAGCTGCAGGATCGGCAGTAGGATCCATGGTTGCTTGTAATGAGAAGAGCGGTTAAGGCGGTGAAAGTGCAAGGATATGGTTGATGGAGGCATGAGAAGCGGCAGAACTGTGTTGAAGTTGAGATGATAAAGAAAGTAAGGAATGATGGGTGGTCGAGTACGGCAAGGTACAACATGAAGATTTTCGTCACGGTGGAGATTGTTGGAATTGATGACTTAAATCTATGTTTGGACAGGGTCGTTGGGCGCTCGACCTTGACCCATTTTGTACAGCGAACTCTCTAGATGATTTTGAGGAGGTTCGAGTGCCGTGTCGGGCCACCGACGTGGAGCTCAAGCGCCCGACCTGGCGACCGATCGTGTTAATGTCTTACGTGGCTCTGCGTAAGAGGTTTCTAATTTGAGTTTTTTACCTATTTAAGTGGGTGTAATCAGGATTAGAGGGTATCTTAAGATGTGCAAGGTTTCCTAATTGTATTAGGAAGAGTGGATAGTGCTTTGAGAGAGAGAGAGAGAGAGAGAGAGAGAGAGCTTGGGTTTTCTCTGTTTTCCTTGCTTGTGGGCTGTTAATCTTTGTAATCTTCTGTTAATCATATTGGATCACTTTGTGCCGTGGTTTTTTACCCTTTAAGGGGTTTTTTCACGTAAAATCGGATTGTCTCTTGTGGTTGAATGCTTCTGTGGTGTGATTGCATCGTGTTTCTCGTTTGATCTCGTATTACTCTGCGTGTTCGGCTTCCACTTCCGCTGCTGGTTTTCCCAACAATGAGTAGATAAAGCTGATTTTTATTCTCAATGATCTTAATGGTGGGCCTAACCTATTAGACCGGTTGGAAATCACATGCTCTTAACGGGTTATGGCAAACACCCGAGTAGGGCAACAATAATTTTTAGAGTTGAAATTAACATACAAACATAGTCTTCGGGATTTTTATTGCAATAACCCTAAGTTGTGGCTATTTTTACTAAAAGTTTAATTTCTCATTAAGCTTATTTTTCTAGCCTTTTCATGAGGAATTGCAAAACTTTCAGTCAGAAATGCCCCTCCGATCATTGTACGTCCACGAAGGGACTTATAAAGGGGCTCCACACGTGGGCCCACCATGATGCATATGTTACATCCATGTCGTCCAAACATTTGGAGAGATCATTCTAGGAGATGAGACAAAGAATGAAGCAGATCTAAAGCTCAAGTGGACCTCACCAAAGAAAATGGTGGGGATTCACATCCTACCATTAAAAAATTCCTCAGGTCACAGAAGTTTTCGATTAAGCTGATATTTATGTTTTCCCTTCGTCTTCCATTTCTGTGTGAACTTATGAACATGTTAGATCTCAAATAAACATCATGGTGGGCCCTAGGAAGGTTTCAACGATCACATCACTGTCACCACTATTTTCTTTAGTGGGGCCCACTTGAAAATTGGATCTAATCTAATGATCTTTAGATCATGCCTTAAAATAACCTCTCCAAATAGATGGATGGTGTGGATATAATACATACATCACGGTGGGGCCCACAGAAGTTGGTGACATCACTTTTAGTAAGGTAGATCCCCTCTAACCACCTGCTCCTTGTACGTCCATGAAGAGGCGGAAGCCCTCTTGGGCGTGGACGGGTGGTCTGTTGGAATCGGACGCCTCAAATCTTCTGTAACAAGGGCCCACGACTAGTCGTGTGACTGGTCAGCCTGTTTCCTATTTGAGCCTGTCTCTTGCGCAGTTTTGCGCAAGACGTTTCTAGTTTCGGTTTTATGCCTATAAAAGGGGTGTAATGCGAGATTAGGAGTTTTGCCAAAGGGGCCAAGTTTTCTAGAGGGGATTGAGGGAGTTCTAGGGTAAGAGAAAAAGCTTAGGGAAACCTTGGGGGTTCTCTGGGATGAGGAAAAGGATGGTGCTTGTTCGTCTCATGTAACAATAAGCTTTGAGTAGCTTGGGATTTCTCTTGTGGGGCTGGATCTGGGTTTTGTTTCTTCTATCTCTTGCAACTTCTGATATAGTAATGGATTGGTGTCTCTTTGTGCCGTGGTTTTTTACCTGTGAGGGGGTTTTTCCATGTTAAATTCGAATTGCCTTCTTGCGTGTGTTTGATTGTTGATTGTGTGATTGTCATGGTGATTTGCTCGTTTAATTCACTTTTCCTGCCGGTTTTCCCAATAAGTGGTATCAGAGCAATCATTGGGAGGTATATCGAAATCTGAGACGAGGTATCGATGACGTCTTCAAGCATGAGATTCGACACAAAGAAGTATTTCGTGAAAGAAAAATATGGAAAGCGATCATCATTTATGAAAGAAGTATAGTAGAAGAAGGTGGATCAGTACGCCAATATCTCAGTTAGGTTCATCGGCTGCAATCAGGACTATAAAGTGGCAGAAGGGGCACTTGTGATGATGAAGGGCCGAAGGTGCAGAAATCTTTACAAGTTGATTGGGAGCACTATTCATAGTGGAGTTGCGGGATCGACAGCTAAATCAACGGTTGCTCATATATGGCAAGTGCCAAAGGGCCACATGAGAAGAGCAAGGAGGATGAATATGCAAGGATGACGTCGATGGAGGATGAATATGCTTGTGTGATTGCCATGGAGGTTTGCTCGTTTGATTCGCTTTTGTTGCCGGTTTTCCCAACATGGTCCACTCGTGAGACCCACCATGTTGTATATGTTTCATCCATGCTGTCCATCCTTTTTTAAGATCATTTTAGGCTTTGGGCCCACCATGTTGATCGATAGAAGGGCTACACATGAGTTTGGATGATTTCCAAGGAACCCCTAAAATTATCCTTATTCTACTGGAAAGGGGATTTTGTGTTTCCTAATAGAAACCTAGAATAGGATGTTGATGTTATTTTGGGCTTTTTTTATATGGATTGAACAATTTGCCTGATTCTTTGGGTAAAGATGGTGTCTCTCATTCATCCCTTTGTATAGGGAACTTTGTTGCTTTCTTAATGTATAGATTTGTTCTTTTTAATAAACTTCTTATTACTAAAAAAAAGAAAAAAATGTTTAATTTGGACTGATGAGAAAGATAGTGCAAAGGGTAAGCAAGTAAACTTACGCTTTGCCAGTTCTTCAGCAACGATACAAGGAAGTTGACACTCAATTGCACATTCTGAAAGATTTTCTTCACTTCCATCCCGCAGTTCCCAACATCAACTCCCATGTAAAGCACCTTCTTCGGATGGAACTTCCCCATAGCTTGTCTTATTAACTTTCACCTCTAGGGATTCCTAATGGAACAACAATGTAGGGAACTTTTCTCCATTGACAAAGGGACAATTAGAGCTATACACGAGCTGAATTGAATCGAGCGGAGAGAGAGAGAGAGAGAGAGAGAGAGAGAGAGAGAGAGAGAGAGCAGGTGAAGCTTGTCATTGGCTGGCTAGGGAGAGAGATTAGAGATGAGAGAGAGAGAGAGAGAGAGAGAGGAATGAAGACTGGAGAGAGAGAGAGAGAGAGAGAGAGAGAGAGAGGAGAGATTTTGGCCGTCAGGCAAGCAAGGCGAGTTTGGCCAGGGGCATCGGGAGATGAGGGTTTGAGGCTATGGGGGCGGGGGGTGGGCGAGGCCGCTTGCATGAAATATAAGTTATATTATATTATATTATATTAAATTAAACGTAAATTTACTTGCTTACCCTTTGCACTATATATATATATATATATATATATATATATATATATATATATATATATATATATATATATATATATATATATATATATATTGAAATTGTGTCGGATCTTCTAATATGACACCCTACGTTAATCGCGAAAGCTTGGTGGAGCTTAGAACTATAATTAAGTCCTAGAGGGGACGTTGTCGGACCATCAACTACAAATGAAAGATGGTCAGGCCCCGATTCTTAGGGTTATAGCTAGAGGCAACAATGGGTCGGGTCGGGTTCAGGTCGGGTCAAGTTTGGGTTGGGTCGTTTCCACCTCAACCCTAACCCAACCCAAAGTGAATTCAGATTGGATTTTTCAACCCTTATTCAACCCAAATTAAACCGGGTCGGGTCAAGTTGACCCGCATTTTAATGATCAACTAATTAATTTATATATTAAACTAGCTGCATACAACACTAGCATTCAATTGAAAACCAAACCACCTATGTTTAATAGGTACATAAGTGCCTATATATATATATATATATATATATATATATATAAGCAGAAGCTTTTTTTATAGAGTATTTCTATTACTCAAATATTGAAAGAGAAAAATAAATGAATAGAATGCAGTGCATATTTAAAGCACACGTCTTTAAGCATCAATGTCGTTAGAGTGATGGGATGATGCTTCAGACACGTCGATGCTTATCGCCTCATCAATATCATCATCAATCAATTTACCTGTTTTGAAAAAGAAAAATAATAATTTATTTCATGCACTAACAAAATGTTAAATAGAATTAATTTTGGTAATGGAATTAGTTACCTTCTGACCCATACAGCTAATCTCTTGTACATATCAATGCTTCAACATTTTTTATATATATGTAAGAACACTCCGAGTTTGATCAAGGACCTTCCCTCTAATGCTAAATGCTGACTCAGAAGTAACAATTGAAATAGAAATAGATGATATACCTCGGGCCATTGCAGCAAGTTGAGGGTAGTGATATTTAATTTGATCAAATCAACAAGAGCATTTGATATTTAATTTTTTAAATACTTAAATCGTGGACACAATTATTGAAATTGAAGCATTTAATCCTTTCATTTTAACCGTCCAATAAATTCCTATCAATAATTAAATAAATATAACCATTAAGATAATTTTATTAATTTATTTTATGGACCATTAACTACCATTTTAGTTCTCCAATAAATGAGCATCAAAAGAAATAAAATCTCATGATATTTTAGTTCTACATGTCATACAATGTGATCATTGGTGTGCACATGTTTATTACATTAATAGACATGTGGACCGTTCCCAGCAGGCATGTGAGAAAAAAAAATTACGTATTATTTAACTAATAAAAAATCAATATATAATAGTCTACTTAACCCCTATATGATTCGGGTCGGGTCGGGTCGGGTCACCTTTAACCCTAACTCGACCCATGTCGGGTTGGGTCGGGTTGGGTCGGTTCAACCCATATCCTGTTTTTCATCCTCAGTAATGAGGGTTCACTTGTTCCTTGTCTTTGCAGTTTATAAAGCAAACGGAATTTTGCTAGTTTTACCCATGCGATTGATCCCAGCGAAGGGCATGAATTTTTTATTTTGAAAGAAAATGGGATATGGCTGGCTTTTCAATTGAGGGCATTTTATATCATTTCTTTTCTTTCATGCAAACAGTACGCATTCCTTGCTAGGCTTGACAATGGGTCGTGTTGAACCGTGTTCATGTCGTGTTGTGTTCGTGTTGTGTCAAAAATTTGCTCACCCAAACTCGGATCGTTAACTAACGGGTCGAAATCTAGAAACCCAAACCCATTTGTTAATTTAACGGGTTACCCATAACCTGACCCGTTTAACCCGTTAGGCTAGTCTACCCATCAGATGGCCACACTGTTGATGAGGACAACTGATAGTCTGACCCAACATAAAGCTGTGGTCCACCTAGTGGGCCCATTCTATCACTAGAAACAATAGGATTCACTCGTGAGACGAGGAGGAATCACCTATACATTGCAATATTGTATATGATGGAGTGTCAAGGTTCGTAGGTAGGCCATGGTTTGGTGATCTAGACCATTATGTTAACGGGTTAATTGAGTTTGTGGGTGAAACACTGACCCAACCCGTTGTGTTAATGGGTCTTAACGGGTCAACCCATTAGTGACCCGACAAGATAAGGCCGGACCCAAACCACTTATTTTTTCTCGTGTGGGTTGGTAGGGTTGGTAGGTCGTGTGGAATTTTGCCGGGCCTACTCCCTGCCTCCTCCCCCGTACGACACGCGTTCAACACGGCAGACCATTTTTTTATTAAATCACCGGTCGTAAAGTAGGAGGAAGGCTCTTGTAATCCATGTACTTGTAACAGTCATCAACCTTTGTGAGCGGAGAATTTGACTAGAACTATTATGCCGTTGAAATCAGGGGCCATTTAGTGACAGTTTCTCCTGAACATATCTCAGCCGAAAAAATTCCTTTTTCTTAAAAAATAAAATAAAATAAATCTCGGCCGAAAATTTCATTTTTCTTAAAAAAAATATAAAAAAAATATCTTGGCCAATAATCAGTCATCAAGTGGGCCATGCGTCTATGTTGGCCTCATAAACTTACTCATAGTTTCCTAAACTGGGGATTTTTTGTACGCATGTCCCATTCCATTGGTGCACTGGCCTGATTTTTGGACTATGGAATATGTTTACATTGTACCACACCGGATGAACTAGTTGGATCTCCCATTAGTGCTACTTTGGAACATTTAACGCACAGAACACTTTCAATCTTATTGGATGGGAGCTGATTAGGCGTCACCCAGGTAACACGTTAGTTGATTTTTCACTGACCGTGGGTCCCACCTTGATGTATATGTTGTATATCCACACCGTCCATACAACTTTTCAGCTCATTTTAAGGCATGATCCCAAAACTGAAGCAGATCTTAATTGTGGATCATAAAATAAGGATTGAATGCCCACCATTAAAAACCTCTGGGGGGCTATAAATGTTTTGGATTAAGCTAATATTCTTATTTTCCCTTCATCAAGGTCTCTGTGACCTTATCAACAGGTTAGATGGCAAATAAACATTAGGGCGGGCCTTAGGAAGTTTTTAATGGTGGGCCATCTATAACAATTGTTTCCTGTGTTGGCGTCCATTTGAGTTTTGTATTGACTTCATTTGGGGTCGTGCACGAAAATGCGCAGGAAAAAATTGATGGACGGTGTAAAGATACCACACATACGTCAAGGTGGGCCCTACGGAGAAAATTTTTGCTACACCCACGAGTTAGCTACACCGGGTGCACCAATGACCCTATCTTGATGTATGTGTTGTATCCACGCCGTCCATTCATTTGGCGAGATCATTTTAGAGCATGACACCAAAACTGAGGAAGATCCAGAGCTCAAGTGGTCCCCAAGAAGTTTTTAATGGTTCGTGTTCAATCCTCACTATTTTCTATGCTGGGTCCACTTGTTCTTTGGATCTGCCTCATTTTTGGTGTCATGCCCTAAAATGATCTCGCCAAATGGATGGACGGATTGGATACAACACATACATCATGGTGGGGTCATTTTTACACTCGGTGTAGCTAGCGTAGCTAACTCATGGGTGTAGCAAATTTTTTCACCAACTAACGTGTTATCCGGGTAACCCCTAATCCGGGGGGTATATCTCTCTATTTATGTTGAAGCGTGCCTGGTGAGAAATGCATGAGATCGGAGTTCCAAGGGAAAAATAAAATAAAAAAAAATACCAACAACTAAGCAGAGAAAATGGAGCTATTTCAGAGGGCTCTGCGCATTTGCATTGTTGTCCTTGTACTGTTCCTTGGCAATGGCTCGTGGTCTCTTATGGTAGAATCAAGGAGCACATTCTTCCATACTCCTTTCCAAGGTACATGTACTTCTTCCCATTTTGAACAATTACTTTCTCTCCTTTTCTTTTATCTTTTGGATTGTATGGCCTGTAGTATATCTTGGCCGTTGGGTTAGTTCTTCTTCTCAGCATGAGCAACTAGAAGATCTTGGTGCATTAGAACGTAAAATAGTGTAATTAAGACTAGTTTGTACTAATGGGGCCATGGTTCATGGATCCGAACTGTTCATCTAATAAAAATCACATTTGATGGGTAGTGGACCAAAATAGATCCCATATTAGTTTATTCAGACCCTTTGATTGGTTGCCTAAAGATAAAGATGTAACAAGGCTCCAAAATAACATAGTAGGTAATTGTCCATCAAAGGTGGCCCATCATATCAACAATACGGATCGCCCAAACATGATCGCTAATTGTCCGAAATAAATATGCCAGAACCCTACAAATCATCCATCAGAATAAAGTGTTTTTCGAACATGATACTATTCACATTCCTATGCATCAGCACCCTATCATTCCTCATCTACGTTCATTTAATGGATAGAATGCACCAATCAAACGGCTAAGATTCTCGGATCACCGCAATTCTTAGGCTGTGACCTGTCAACTTGGCAGCACCTCCCATCAACGGCTCCAGATAGCAATAGACATGCGCCATGTGCATGGTCGAGATGTCAGAGAATCTCCACCACTAAGAAGGCCCAAACAGGATCGACATGCAAAGCTCTAGAATTCAGTGGTCCATTAAAAGTTTTGGATCAAGCTGATATCTGTGTGGTCCCTTCATCCAGGTTTTTGTTACCTTATCACCAGGTGATGTATAACGGGTTGCCAACTATTACATGGCTCAGATGGACCAAAAGAAGACTAGTTGGGCCGGAAGCGATTAGAACCATCAGGATCGTAAAACAGTCGTATCTTGCGATCTAGGATGAGTTTCAGAGCATATAATATATGATTTTGGGGTAGCTCAAGCTACTTTAGCCAACCAACCCCGCTATGCTGGGTTTCTAATGCCGAAATCGCGAGATTCAACCAGATCCACAGACATTAGGCTAGTTTTATTTCAATTTTATTATTTATAGTAAGTTTTATTTCGATCATAACTTTTGACATGATCCGTAGGGTTTTAGAGTTTGTGCCCAACATGAAAAGGGCTTAGAATAATTAGTAGAACAACGTGGTTGGGCTCATTTGAAAACTTTTATTTTAGGCAAAAACCCATGATTTCTAGTAAGATTGAGAGACTTCTACAAATATTAAGTTTACTATTTATACTAAGTTGCATTTTTTAGGTGTTTTAGTTTGAGTTGAAGCTGAAAACTTCTACCTAGAGTTTAGTTTCTTATTTAAAGTATTATAGTCATGTTAAATTTCATTCAATCAATTGTTACGAATTTATATAGATTTATTTCCTATTTTCTCTTGCTTTCCCTCATGGATTTGAGGAAGTCTGATAAAGGATTCCCGGAGGCCTTGTGGACTCAAGGTATTTGTCCGATTAGGCAGATGGTGATCAACCTAATCACGCGCTCCCTACGTCACCAGATTGGATGGAAAATAAAGATTCCAATGGACCCTAAGATGTTTTGAACGGTGAGGTTCAATCACCCCTATTTCTTATTGTGTGGTCCACTTGAGACTTGGATCTGCTGCATTTTTTGGATCATGCCCTAAAATGATCCGGAGAAACAAATGAATAGTATCGATATAATACAAATACATTATGGTGGGCCCCACAGTCAAGGATCCATCAACTTGGGTGGATTCAAGGATCCACCCAAACACCATCACATCTAGTGTAGTTTATAATACACTAAACCTTAAGCTTATTTGATTATCTCAGTATGGGATCGTTGGACATTTATTGGATGGTTAAAAATAGTTAGATGATAAAACAGTTACAATCGTCCACGAATTAAAGGGAAGCGGATTGGCTTGTGCACCCTACACCAGCTACCTCGCTGGTGTATTAACGTCACCAAGTTCTATGGACCCCATTATGATGTGCGTGTTGTATCCGAACCGTCCATCCATTTGGCGACATCGTGATAAGTCTTGATCCTAAAAATAAGATGGATCCAAAGATCAAGTGGGCCACAAAGCAGAAATCAATGGGAGATTGAACATCTACCATCGAATCTTTTTGGGGGTCACAGAAGTTTTGGATCGATCTGATAGTTATTTTTACCCTTCATCCAGGTCCTTGTGACCTTATGAACAGTTTGGATGGCAAATAAACATCATTATGGGACCTAGGAATTTTTCAACGGTGAGAATCATCGTCCCCACTTTTTTTTTTTTTGTGGTGTGATCCACTTGAGATCTAGATATGACTCATTTTTTGGGTAATGCACTAAAATGATCTCTTCAAATGGATGGACGGTGTAGATATATGAAATACACCATTGTGGGGCCAACATAATTTTGATTTTCTATGGACCGTTCATACGTTTACCGTGCTCGAGGCTTGACACCCTTGTTTGAGCTTAACACGTACCCACACCAACAAGGTAGCTGGTGTAGGGTGCACTAGCCAATCTGCTTCCGGATTAAAGCTGTCACTTAGACATAGAAGCTTCCATACTCCAAGCGAATCAAATAGCCAAAACCAAGAGCCCCCCAATCAGAGGGTGCCCCTTTCTTGACGGTGTTGGCGTGGGAAACATTAGGTTCGGTTAAGGGTTTTGGGCCTCGCCCTATTGTTAGCAGGTGCTTAGGGTGTATGATAGGGGGGCCTCAAGTGTATAGCCTCCTGTACTATTAATGATATATTTTTAGTTTTGAGGAAAGAAAAAAAAGTGTCCACAAATCAGAGGTTGGGATTGTTTAGCCAATCTGATCTTTACACAATGGGCTGCAGAATCGAGTCACTTTTGACTGAGTTAATACATGTTGTGTACAAATTTTGACAGCCTTCGTTTCAAGCATCATAAGCAGCAACTTTAAGTATGATATTAAGGGCCTATTTGTTAACACTTAAAATAGTCACTTAATGTGGAATTGAAAAAATACTCCGTTTAAGAGTTGTTTGTTAACACCGAATTCAGAAAGCGGTTGGTGATTTGTCCTTGATTTTTTTTCGGCGACAGAGCTTTGGTTTAATGGTGAATACGGAATGCGCTGCGAGATTTTTCTATAAAAAAATAAAATTACTTCCAAAATTATCCCTCCTCCCAATTGCTACAAAGATTTTCTCTTGCAGAGATAGCTTGCATGATACACAACCAACTTTTAACATGTGTAACTTCTTTAGCCCACCATGATTTATGTGTTAGATCCACACCTTCCATCAACCTTTTCAGATTATTCTAAAGCATGAGACTAATAATGAGGCACATTTAAAGCTCAAGTGGACCACACCATAAAAACCAACAGGAATTGAATGACTACCGTTGAAATCTTCATAGTGTCTAATATAAGGTTTATTTCCCATCTAACCTCTTCATTAGGTCACACAGACCTGGATGAAGGGAAAATACAAATATTAACTTGATCAGAGCCTTTTGTGGCCTTAAGAAGTTTTCAATGGTAGCCAACCAATTCCCACTATTTCTTGTAGTGTGGTCCACTTGAGCCTTAAATACGTTTTGTTTTTTTTTTTTTTTTTTTTTTTTTTTTTTTTTTTTGTCTTATGCTTCAAAATGATATGGAAAAAATGAATGGATTGTATGGATGAAACATATACATCATTGTAGGCCCCTTAGAGCCCCTATTAGGGTCGTCAAACTCCAGCGGCACGAACTGCCTTGGGCAGGAAATTCGCATCTAGAATTAGATTGCGTCCTTCCACTGCCTGCAACGGATTGCATCCTTCCACCTCCCTACAGGGATTTGTGGGCCCACCATGAAGTAATGGTTTTATCCACACTATTCATCCCTTTTCTCAAATAGTTTTACAGCATGATCTAGAAAATGAGGTAGGTCCATAGCTCAAGTGGACCACATCAAAGGAAGCAGTGGTGATAATGACAACTACCGTTGAAACCTTTCTAGGGGCCAATGTGATGTTGTTCTACCATCTAACCAATTGATAAGGTCATGTAAACCTGGATGAAGTGAAAACACAAATATCAGCTTATCCAAATCCTCTACAACTCCCAAGAAGTTTTTAATGGTGGGTGTTCAATCCCCACTTTGTGGTCCACTTAAGCCTTATTTCTGCCTTATTTTTGAGTTAATAGCCTAAAATAATCTGAAATATGGATGGATGGCATGGATAAAAAGCTAATAACATAGTGGGCCCCACAAATTCCTCTGTCCGATCTAGGTTAGGACGCAATCCACTTCCCAACAGGATTGCTGCTGTGACATGGGGTGGCGTGGATCTCTAGATCCACCGAGGTCGGTGGATCCACAACTGTGGGGCCATTGTGATGTATGTGCCTTACATCTACACCGTCCATGCATTTTGTAAGCTCATTTTAATGCATGATTCCAAAAATGAAGTAGATCCTAATCTTAGGTGGACCATACAACATGAAACAATAGTGATTGAATCACCACTATTAAAAACTTCATGGGCTACTGGAATGTTTATTTTCCATCCAACCTGTTGACAAGGTCATAAAGACTTGTATGAAGAGACCACACAAATATCAACTTGATCCAAAACTTTTGTGGCCCATAAGAAGTTTTTAATGGTTGAGTGCCACTATTTACTATGTTATTGTCCACCTGAGATTTGGATCTACTTCAGTTTTTGGATCATGCTCTAAAATGAGTTTTAAAAAATGGACGTACAGCGTGGATCTAAGACACACACATCACATAGTGGATGAAATAGTTAAGGATCTACCGTTGGTGGATCCGGGATCTAGAGAAGCCGCAACTGACATGGGGCGTGGATTAAGTGTTACTGCACCAACCTAGCGCAAGACGGATGGTTTTGTTGGGAGCTCTGTTAGTCCCACCATGATACATGTGTTTTATCCAAGCCGTTCATTCATTCCCACTGTTCATTTTAGGGCATGAGCTCAAAGAGGACATAAAATCAATGCTCACTTGGACCACACCACAAGAAATAGTGGAATTAAATGCCCACTACCCAAACCCGTGGGGACCACAAAAGTTTTGGATCAAGTTGATATTCATATTTTCCCTTCATCCAAGTCTATGTAACCTTATGAATAGGTTGGATGGCAACTGAGCATCATGGTGGGCCTTAGAAAGGTTTCAACGGTGGGTGTCAAGTCTCACCATTTTTTTATGGTGTGGTCCACTAGATATTAGGATCTATTTCATTTTTACGGACAATGATATTTTAATTTTCTATTGAGTACTTCAATTTATTTGAATTAAATAGATGTTAAGTTAATGATTTTAATTCCATTTAATAAAAAAAAAACCCTTTATGATACAAAACATCTCCAAACAGGAGATAGGGGCAAATATGTCAAATTAACATATTTCGGCCATGTCAAATGTTTGTTAACAAACAAGTTGTTTTATATTCAATACTTAATTTTCAGACTTCAATAACAGTTACCAAACATGTTTTTAAACTTCAGAATCAGATTTCAGATTAAGGCTTAAGACTTTAGATTTAACAAACAGGCCCTAACTCTTTATTTTATTCAGGGATTGCACTATCTAGGCGTCTAATGGAGCTCTCTGTCCGTAGAACATCTGAACGGGCCCTTAGCAGTCCGGAAGGGAATAAGGCCAGAGATTTCAATCATGGACACTAGATGTCATATGGCTACATATACTACATGATTTGAATAAATACTTTATTCACGAATATAAGGCATCAAATGTCATTCCATGACTGTTATCATGTATGTTTCTAATGTCTATTTGAGTATGTTGAATTTGATGTAAGATTGTTTGTTTATGTTGAATATGATGTAAGATAAAGTGAGGGTTCATCTCCTAAATGACCGGGATCAAGGGAAAATATTGGGCCAAAAAAGTAAAATCAAAGGCGATATACTATAGCTTTCTTTGGATATAACTTCATGGCTAGTTATCCTTTTCCTTGGCGTCCCATTGTCTGTCAAAGACTGCATGTTCCTCGACTGTGTGGGCCTGCGAAACATGAGGAGGGGCACTTCTTATTGGGTTAGTCCCACATCCGCTAGGTGATGATGAAAAGTAGCTCCATAAACTCCTGGGGTTACTTCACCTAATGGGTTAACCTTTCGGATGTGACACAACACTGGTATCATAGAAAGGTTATCCCTCTAGGTCTATGCCATGGTGGCACCCACGGTCTAGGGGATAAGTCGAAACCAAGTTTCGGGAGCTCCAGGACCCACGAGCGAGGGGGTAAGCCATGATCAAGTTCCGAGAGGCTCATGGGGGGATGAAAATGTAGCTTTACTCTGAGGTCACTCCACCTAATAGATTTGGGTAAGCCAAGAGCCCCTATCTGTCGTGCCACATGTTTCGAGTTAACCTTTTGGGTATGACACAACACTAGTGGGAAGGGAGAGATTTGATGGGGTTTTCCTCCTCAGGAGTTAATGAGAGAGTGTGCAGAAATAGGGTCTCATGACTAGTCACCCATTAGGCACGACCGATCGAATATTGGTCTCATAAGAGTTCTGCACATTGGACTATTTTTAGTCCGTCGACATCCATCACATTGGGACCGATCGTCACGTTGGGCAATCACGATCGATTGAATATTGGTGTTTCTCTCACATTTTATGGTGGATGTTTTTGAGTCGGTTATGACCACCTGGCCACCCTAGTGACCGGTTGTAACGCCCCTAAAATACGACACTCGAGTATATAACCCAAATCTCGAAATCAAGGGTGTTATGAATGAATCCTTCGCAATCACAATTGAAACTTTTATTCTTTTCATTCACAAGGTATCAAATATATGGAATAAACCAACTTTGAAAATTAAACTAAATCAACGAGTCTATGAAATTGTTCCAAACTATCTAAACTAATGGCCATCTAATGGGCCTTATTACATCAATGCTTTCAAACCAAAAATTAAATAACTAATTCAAAAAAAATCTTCTAGAGTATTTCTTCATCTGGAACCGCTTCCTCGAAGTCCTCTAAATCATCACCTGTCACTACGGTTAACCGCATAACACTGCGTCAGCTATAAAAGCCGGTGAGCATTCTCATATAATTTAACACATGTAATTCGATGTAGAATACCCACTTGACCAATAAAGTACAAAACACTACAATTTCAATAGTAACTTCATCCAATCAAAATCCCTTAAACATGCATGTGATGCATGGTATGCGAGTATGCTTCAACAACCTTAGTACGGTTATCAGTAGAACATCCAGGGCCAGTTTATAGTCGGGCCTACACTGTCTCACAATTGCAGAGTTGGTCTCTTGTACACACTAGGGAACTCACCCAACCTGCCAAAATCATCTGATATCCACCGGGTACGCTAGTATGGTATCTTGCACACACCAGGGAGCTCAACCAACCCGTCCACAATCGATGGACTATCAGAAGGGTATATTGCACACACAGGGCGCTCAACCAGGGACTGTTGCACACACCTGGGCGCTCGACCAAACAGTCATCAATGGGCCTATTGCACACACCAGGGTGCTCACCCTACGGTAATAACTGGAGTTCACAATCGTGCTATGTATGAATCAAATCAATTTTCCAAGCATCTTTTTAGAATAATTCAAAATAGGCTCACGCATGTATAATTCAAACCAAATATTAAAGTCATATGAAATCACAACTTGTAGAGAATACAACACAGAATTCGATATAATTCTTAAATCTACCCATACAAAACAATTTGAACCTCCAACAAAGAAATTTAAAAGATAAATAAAAGAATTTAAAATTCTAAACCGAGTGAAAATTACATGAGAAGAAACACTCACCGTTACAATCTTTCTTTCTTCTTTCCTTCTTCTTTCTTCTTCTTCTTCTTTTTCTTTCTTCTTCTTCTCTCCTTGCCGCTGGGATATTGTCCCAGAAATCTCTCTCTCTCGCTACAAAGCCTCCTTCTCTCTCTAACATTTCTCTCTCTCTCTCTAACATTTCTCTCTCTCTCTCTCTAACATTTCTCTCTCTCTCTCTCTCTCTCTCTCTCACTCTCTACGTTTTTCTGGGGAGGGGAGGGACGACTACATGTCCTTTTATCCCACAGGTACACTGTAGGTGACGTATTGCGGACGACAGCTTCGGACGGACGAAATTGAGTTAGAGTGGGAGAAGGAAAGATCAATATTTCGGATCTCCCTCTACATCAACACTTGACATCATATAAACCGTTGAAACCATAGGTGGGGTCCACGAAAACAGTCCCTTAAAATTTCAGGGACCCATGCGTAGGATCGGTCCCGATTTTCAGCGTTTTACTTCGTTTAGTTCTAGGTTCTAACAGATTTTGCGGCCCACTCTAATCACTGATCACAAAGTTGAATCCATCCCTTCGTAGACCCAAGCGAGAGCTACACAATGGATGGAATGGATTTTCTGATGGGGGTCCACCGTGATGGATAGAGTGGACCGGTCAGCAACAGCGGACGCTGCTGCCGCAGCGTCGAGTGAAGGAAGACGCAGCGTCCCTCTGCGCACGCGGTCAACGCGTGTTGACCGCGTCTATAACGTGCACGTGGTGCACGTGGGTTCCACAGTGATGTATGTGAAAAATCTGCTCCGACCATCATGTAGGCCACATGATTCTAGGATATTACACAAAAATTGGTGCAGTTCCGAGTTTAGATGGCCCACTTATGGCCCGATTTTTTATTAGGGTACTTGTAGGATGATCGGAGGGCTGAAATTTGACGTGTATGGTTAGATTAGGTCTCTAAACTATTATATGAAGTTTTACATTAAACGAATCGTCAGAAACTGGTACACTTAAAATCATCTATATAGATTAAGTTAAATCAATGGTATTTTTCGTGTTTATGGTGAGTTTTGATAAACCTACCACTTCTACGCTGATCTAGAGTTTGTGTTAAGCAAATTTAACAAAGGATCTTACGTGAATTCCCTACAATTTATTAATTTATAATAATCCACATAATTTATTAATTAATTAACTGATTTGTTACTTTAATTGTTTTCGAAAACTTGGGGTATTACACCGGTCGGTGGCGCGCGCGGACTGCGATACACAGTTTCTTATTTTGTCTCTAACTCTTACATGGGGCTATATATTGGCTTCTAATTCAACATGAAGACATCCTAATAGGTGTTCTACATGTTTAAGGTGGGAGAGAGATAAAGAAAAAGAAGTAGAGAGGAAGAGAAAGCGAGAGAAGGGAAGCTTGTAGAAATGAGATTTCTGATCGTGACATTTTACCCACGCGTAGATGACATCTCAAGTTCTTCTACATCTTCAGATCTGGTGAAATCTCTCATTTTTCTAATCTCCTTGATTGTTATCTACCCTAGAGGTAAAGATTGATTGGATCCAAGCGGGTCGTGCTTGTAATCACTGTGTAAACATTCTTTTACATAGTGGATTGTCGATCTAGATTATGACCTGTGGTTTTTACCTCTGTTGAGGGTTTTTTCACATAAAAATCTCGTGTTCATGTGGTTGATGATTGGATTGTATTTATTACATTATCTTATCATGTACATAATTCACGTAGTTGGGGAGCGAGATCCTGAAGTTTTGTGCAATGCTCCCAACACTTCTATAGGGTCAATAGGGGATATATGATAGGCAAGCGAAGCTGGTCTTTTTGGCGTCTTGGCTGGCCCGAATTTGGTTTGTTTTCTTTTTCCAAGTTGTATAGTTCTTGATTTTATGAATAATAAAAAAAAAGGCTTACTTTCAAAAAAAAATGTCATTGGAAAGTTATTGACAATCTTTATGTCCTGGTCAATGTGAGAACTCATTGGCACCTTAATGATGTTTTAAATTAAGGTTGATTCAAGGTTCTTAAAATTTTATATTATTTTTTGAAAGTTAGAATTGTGCTATTTTGAGAATAATTTAGGTGTTGGGAGAGTCTTGGAATAACTTGGCAATCACTAGAAAGAGTTTGAGTTAATTTAGAGATGGTTTACTATTTTTAGAAAGCGTAGAAGTTTTTTTTTTTTTTTTCCTTGGTTTTTAAATTGCACTTTAAGCCTCGTAGAAACCATTACAAGGAATACAACTAAAGCAATGTCCTCAAGAGCTTCCTACCATAAAATTTCCATCTCTCCCATTTTATCAATCTAACTCTCCATCAAAATTCACGAGAGGTTGAAAACTTTCAATATAACCAACAATCTTGGCGGAGGGAGAAAGTGTATAGAGTCCGGCACCAAATCAGTACCTGTGGAATCCATGATGGGGTATCTGGTCAGATGGGCACTCAAGTAAGGTGGTCGCAACCATCACAGGTGTTGTAGATGATAAAAGTACCCATCAAGCTGGTCATGACCATCACAGGTGTTGTAGAGGCCGGTGCCCACATAGTTGCGACTAATGTGACCAACCTGAATGGCTGTGGCACAAAATGTCACAAAATGGCTCGCCTTTTGTCACGCCTCAAAGATCAGGCACTAACAGCACGCATTTCATCCTTGATATTCGCATGGAAATACATACATGCACTAAGCTTACTTAACCCAACAATATATATACAATTTCATCGAGTTTAAGGTCATATGCACACTTATGTGTTATCCATGCTAAGTTTCTATTCATCACATATATAATAAAAAATACAAACATAATTGACATTACAACGGTTTAAGGGCCCCCCATTTAGGTCCTCATTCTAATGTCAAACTATTATCAATTAACTAATAACAAAATGGTATCTCAAACATCCAAATTAACCCAACCAAGTATCATGTCCTAATTGAAAAAAATACAACAAAATGAAATAACTACTAAGAATTAATCAGATGTTTTAGAAAAACAGAAGTACTAAAATCATTCTAGAAAAACCAAATCCTCCTTGGTCAATTACAGCCATGTATCTTGTAGATCATTCACAAATTCAACTATTTTTTTTCTGATTTGGAGCTGACATGTCTGATTTAGATCTATACATTTTGTCGATCAAATGTTAGGTGGTCAGGCCTCGTGTGTAAACCCAACTTGGTTCGTCCAAATATATATATATATATATATATATATATATATATATATATATATATATATATATATATATATATATATATATAACAATGATACTCAGAATTACGCATCAAAAAATGAAATTCAACAAATCATGTGGGAGTGTACATCCACTTTCTTGAATTACAATTTAGTCAACCCATAGTTTTCCATTTTAGGAGACTTTCACCTGTTGGCGAACCATGTCCTCTACCGATTAGTAGACATTATCCTTCACCAATTTTGTGGGTTTAGTCCTCTACTCATTAGTAGGTAGTTTCCTTCAATTTGGTGGGTATAGTCCTTTACTTATTAGTAGGTCTCCACCGATTTGGTGAGTATAGCTCATGTACCATTTGGTAGGCAAAACTCATATGGGTAGTCCCTAAGAAAAACTAGCACATGATAGTACTTTCTTTTAACATGTTGTTATTTAACCAAATCGATCACATATTATTACATGTAAAGTAAGTAATGCACACTATGTGAAAACGGACCAAAAATGACAACCTAAAGTTGTTGATTTTTTTTCTCGACGGCCTTAACGTCGTTTTGGCACGCCGAATTTTTTGCCGTCGAAAACGGTTTTTGGCAGCTGAAGTACGACGAAATATATTTGACGGAAGCCTAAGCCGTCGAGTAATTCCTGTCATTTTTAAAGATGACTGCACAAATTTTGGCAGCCCTAGGCCGCCTTTTTGTAAATAAACGATGGCTTCTGGCTGTCGTTTCCTTAACGTTTGATAGATACAATTCGACGGTCGGGATCACCGTTTATCATAAACGACGGTTATGGGCCACCGTATATTTTACTTATTACGATGGCTATAACCGCAGAAATTTATAAAAAACGACGGCTCGAGCCGTCAAATTCATGAAAAAAATAATAAAAAAATATTCGTTTATTAGTGCCTTAGGGCATCTAGCTGAGCCCGAAACCTGATAAACATTCATTCCAATTTCAAGTCCATATACAATCATTCTAATATAATCTAAGTCTACATACACAGTCAATACAATTTAATCCAAATCCACATTCATTCCAATTTCAAGTCATACACATTCATTCCAATCCTAATTCACATTCAAACCATTCAACAAGTAATAAAGTATCAAAATACAATCACCCATCAACCATGTTTAACATATAATAAAACAAAGTACATAAAAAAATCATCCGGCAAAATGAAAACAAATGTATTAGAATCTCAATGGAGTATATCCGTCATATGTTGAGGCTATCTAATAATCAATCCAATTTCAATATCTGCAAATGTCTCTTCAGGTTTGTCTTGATCCGCTAGCTCGCCAAAATGATCAAATATCTTATATACGTAGATATAATAAAAATATAGATCATAGTCCTCGTTTGGAACTAATACTCCACTGGCCAAGGTTTTATTACATCGTACGTTTTTCAAATAACATTTACAACCCCTTAAATTAGGAGAGGGAGAGCGTGCTGGTTGATTACCCTTATCGGGTCTTCCCTGTTGATAACAAACAATTAAATATTAATTTTTCAAATTTACATATGACTGCACCCTAATAGATATTGAAATATATATATATATATATATATATATATATATATATATATATATATATATATATATATATATAGTGTGTGTGTGTGTGTGTGTGTGTGTGTGTGCGCCTAAGATGATCATGCAGTCGGCTGGGAGGTAGACCAGGGTTGTTGCTGCTATTGCTGCTGCTGGTTTATGTTTGCCATCTGCTCCATCACCGTATTCAATTTTTGGGACATCTAATACATTTGTCCATTCATCTCATCTATACAAGATCGATATGGAGCCATTGTATGCAAACCAGTCTTGCTTACTCCCCCTCCCATGCCGTGTATCCTTCCCTTTCTATCTTTTTCACACACCTTTTATATAAATTAAAATTTTATTACAATAAAATATAATTAAAATAAAAATTCAATTACACACACACACACACACACACACACACACACACACACACACACACACACACACACACACACACACACACACAAAGATAACGTATTTACTATTGCGACGGGATCACTATCAAAATTCCTTTGTCCAAGTGTGGGATCCATTGCAATAATGTTCTTAATTTGGGATTGAAAAATAGAACGATAATTAGTACAATCAAATTAAACTAAATAGTAAATTTATGGTTACTCACAATGTATTGGATCGCTTCAAGGATTACGGCGGAATCATCAGTCCTAGTATGATTACTGAGAAATAGTTCCTTGTAATTGTACAACCATCATTTTTTTATTTTTTCTAAAATAAAAAACTAAATAACTAATCAATTTTTATCAAATTTATTTTAATGAAAATTATAAATGTATATATTACTGTGGACCCTCGCCGATTTTCCGCGCTCCCACACGACGACGTTCTTCTCCTTTCCTTTCGGAAAAGGTGGAGATGAGGATGCGTGAGTGCGAAATCGCCGTTTGTGCCACTGGCTTGCCTCATTCTCGAGGGCTTCGTTTGGTTGTCGTGTTAAGCTGGATGTGTTTAAATGTGTTTATATAAGACCAGAGTCGCCACTAGCCAGTTACTTCGAATCTACAGTCGGCTAGACCCTGTAGAAACGTTAGAGAAGGGAATCCGAAGATTCCTTCCTCTAAAATGACTCCTGTTGATCTGCGGTCAGAGATTCAAGGTAAGGGATCACGGTTATAGGGTGGGAAGAGGTTAAGCACCCCACACACTGTCCGTACCGAAGTACGGTCTCTACTTCACAGAATCGAACTAATACTTGAAAGTCTAATTTAATCCTCGTACATTCTCATGGATGACATGATGCATGAATGCGGGTCTGAACAGTAAGAGTTTCTGATGGGCAGGTTCCAACAACGGGCAAGCCCAGAGTGTACGCTCGAACTGACAGGTGCTTAATGTAAGACGTATGTAGTGTGCTTGAATGATCAAGGTGTTTTATGGTGAAGCATGAATGCAGGTCTGAACAGTAAGAGTTTCTGATGGGCAGGTTCTAACAACGGGCAAGCCCAGAGCATACGCTCGAACTGACAGGTGCTTAATTTAAGACATATGCAGTGTACTTGAATAATCAAGGTGCTTGCAGTGAAGCAGGGGGGTTGGAAGAAAAGTAAATGTTGCACTTTATGCTAGATGCAAATGAGATGATGCTGGAAAAATAATAGCTGGGTGGACGGAGGTGTCGCAAGGATTGGCTTCGAGTGGCTGGATCAAGATTTGGATGGCTTGGGAGGCTTGGACCAGTGGTCAGGCTGGGCTGGACCAGGGCTAGACTCTCCTCACTCGGGCTCTCCTTGGTGGAAAAAATGTGCTAAAAGGGTGGAGAGGTGGACTCAGAGCTCTCGGACTTTCTTTGGACTCAAAGGGATTTCTGAAATGAGAAGGGGAGGGGGGTATTTATAGCAGCGGAGAGTGGCACTCTCGTAATTTTTTTCGGGCGGCCTGCTATGGGCCGCCCGTACGGCCTCTCATCGGTTTCCAGCGAGTACGGTCGCTCCCTCGGGGCCGTTGTTGGACTCGCTGGTCGACTCAGTGAGTCGACTCGGTGGTTTGACTCGACGGGTTGACTCGGTGTTTTGACTCGACGGGTTGACTCACCGGGTTGACTCAGCGGGTTGACTCAGCGGGTTGACTTAGTGAGTTTGACTTTTTTAGGATTTTTTGACTGGCCTTTTTTCTGGGGGTTTTTCAGGCTGATGTTTAAGACTGGGTTGACTGGGTTCAGGCTTGATCTGGGCTATGGAATGGGGCTTACAAGGGTGAGTTTGGCTGAGTTTGGACTTGGGATTTGGGGGTATGGTCCTCCATTCAACCAGCTATCTCTACCAACAGTGTAGCCGAAGGTGGGGTGTCTACAGATGCCCCTCTTTGGCAGAGGTTGCTTGTAACTGAATGCCAAAGCGAGTGGACACCCCACTTCTGACCCGGTCATTCATAGATCATGGTCTGAAATCTTTGCTTGCTTTTGCATCTGTGCCAGTTGATCGTTTGGAAACCGATCACTCGCACATACCGCGGGAGTTTGGAGAAAACGTTGCGATTGTCCCTGCATGCGCTGCAACCTGGGTACCCAATCGCAATCCTTCCATTCCCGATCGGTACTAACATCGGAAAGGTACAGCAGAGCCTCTGCGTCGACAGTCTTACGAGGTTACTGACCCTGTGATTGATTGTATGTTCGATGTTCTCCCAGATCACTCCAGGAGTACTTGTTTCGCTTGACTGTCAAAGTGCTTAGACGCCCTGCGTCAGATAGTCTTAAGGGATTCTACTACGCCGACTTGGACTCAGTCAAGGTACTTCAGGCATCCACGCCTAGGTATGTGCGGGTGGACTCTTTCCACCCGATCCGCTGGTTTCGATGCTTGATTTGCAATTCATTCTTTTCTTGATTGTGGTCTGGAATCTTTGTTGTCCTTTATATCTGAGTCAGTTGATTGTCTGAAAATTGATAACTCGCACATACCGCGAGAGTTTGGAGAAAACGTTGCGATTGTCCCTGCATGCGCTGCAACCTGGGTACCCAATCGCAACCCTTCCATTCCCGATCGGTACTAACACCGGAAAGGTACAGCAGAGCCTCTGCGTCCGTAGTCTTACAAGGTTGCTGACCTTGAGACTGATTGTGTGATGTTTGATGTTTTCCCAGATCACTCCAGGAGCACTTGTTTCGCTTGACTGTCAAAGTGGTTAGACGCCCTGCGTCAAATAGTCTTACAGGATTCTACTACGCCGACTTGGACTCAGTCAAGGTACTTCAGGCATCCACGCCTAAGTATGTGCGGGTGAACTCTTTCCACCCAATCTGCTGATTTTGATACTTAGGTTACAATTCATCGTTTCCACCTGTTCAAATGGTTTCTCTGACCGAGCCTTTTGGCTTTCATCTTTTTGTATCTTGGCATGTGGTACGACCGCACTGACACTGGAGTTCAGTTCGACCGTACTTTGAGTGCATTGGATCCGATGATCTCCGGGGAAACCGCGAGACATCGGATCTTATTTGATTTTTGCGTCGGCTCCTACCCAGAGATATGGAAGATCTCCTGGTGTTTTGGAGGCAGAACGCTCTACTGGAAAATATTTTTGGATTTTTTAAAAGGCACCCACTCTGGGGAGTGATACTCCGTGGGGTTTTTATTTGCAAATAGAAATATTTTTTGTCTTTTTGAAATGGAAATCTGGTTTGCACGTGCCTCCACTAGGGATGCCTGTGGGGCTTTTGGCTAACCGACTTTTATTTTGAAAGCAGGTAAACATGATGATTGATGCGATGGATGCTGATGCTGGGAGATGCATGATGAATGCATGATTTGGCTCATTCTCTTCTCGTCTGATGATTTTGCTTTTGCTGTGGGTGCAGAGAACTTTGAGCTTATTGCTCGCAGGGTTGTGCCCCCTAGGGATTTTCTTTTTGATACGGAGGTTTGGACAGCGGGTTGGTCAAGATCCCGACCCGTGGTCGATCAAGTCCATCGTCCCAAGATGCTGTTTCTTTGCTAATGAGAATGTACGAGGATGCTATCCGACTTCAAGATGTTCTTCTGGCATAAATGCGATTGAGATGGTGTTTGGTCGCCAGTTTTAGTCAAGATTTCAATTTGCGGGTGATCGGATCCGTCATCCCAAACTGTGAAGTGAGCGGAGTTCAAGACTCCTGAAGTGTAGTGCTGGGGATACTGACAATTTTTTTGTGATTTTTGCAGATATTTGGGTCTGAATCTTTACCTGAGAGGTCAGGATAGAGATCGGTTATTGAAAACAAAGGAAATATTTTTGTGTTTTTGAAATTTTTTGGCTGAAAGTAAAGGAAATATTTTTGTGACTTTTGATGATATTTTGACTTGAAAGCAAGGGAAATATTTTTGTGATTTTTGACAATATTTTGTTGAAAACAAGGGAAATATTTTTGTGATTTTTGAAAAGGTGATTTTGCAATGTTTTGGTATTTTGTGATTTTTCTGAAATGCAGGGAAAAGTATGGAATTTTCATCCATTTCCAGCTTCTACTGCTAGTAAGGCACCCGATCCATTTTACGTCAGCGAGCAAGACGAGTCTCACACAGTTAAGTGCCGTAGTTTTACATCTTCAGATGAGGGGATTTTGAGGGTTTTCAGTCAACACACCCACAAAGTTGCCTGTTCCTCATGTGCAATGCACATAGACCACGTATCGTCCGACGGACTCCTTCGGCCACAAGATGAGCCACATCCTCACATTTCCCTTAGTCAATCCAGTTTGGGGTCTTACGTTGCTCACAATTTCGTGAGGGTGAGCTTCACCTCCCAACAGCCTTAATCCCCTTCATGAGTTCTAGGAACAGGGAACATCCGTCAGATTCAACAGCGACTTCCAAATCAAGGTTGTCTATCACGGTGCGTTCAACACGAACAGGATTGCGGAGTTCTGCCCGCCTCAGCCTTTACCTGTTTAGAAGATTCCAGACACCCGTACGATCAAGTGTCAGCCATGTCTGGAACAGGTTAGGAAAGAAAGCCCCCGAGAAGTTAATCCCAGTGTAGTTTTAGGTCTTCGGACCACTGGGGATGAATTTGTGCAGTTGAAATTTTTGATGAATCATTTTTTTTTTTTTTTGGAAAAGGTTCCAGACTTCAGCTCGAACGATCGAGATTGATGCTGGTTTTTTTGGAAAGCTTTAAAATATTTTTAGTATTTTCAAAATGATCCAGGTCATCAGATCTTGGCCTGAAAGGCAGGGATCGATGATGGTTTTTATTAAAAATCTCTCGGGATGTTGATCCCGACGTAGTTTAAGGTCTTCGGACAAAAAAAAAACTGTACAAAAGAGGGGCTGGCAATATATATATATATATATATATATATAATATATATATATATATATATATATATATATTTTGAAATGATCCAGATCATCAGATCTTGGCCTGAAAGGCTGGGATCGATGCTGGTTTTTATTAAAAATCTCTCGGGACGTTAATCCCGACGTAGTTTAAGGTCTTCGGACCATGAAATTGTACATGCTGAAAATACATTCTTTTTGTGTTTTTTCGAAAAAAACGTTCCAGGCTATTAAATCTCAATTTGAGCGGTCAAGATCATCACTGGTTTTTATTGAAAATCTCTCGGGATGTCGATCCCGACGTAGTTTAAGGTCTTCGGACCATTACTTTGTACAAGAGGGGGCAAACACATTTTTGCTTTTCGAAATGATCCAGATCATCAGATCTTGGCCTGAAAGGCTAGGATCGATGCTGGTTTTTATTAAAAATCTCTCGGGATGTTGATCCCGACGTAGTTTAAGGTCTTCGGACCAGTTTTTGGGGTTGGGCATACTTACCTTGCTTTTTTTGGCTTTTGACGGGGCTTACTGTGATTTGAGTGGTCCGAATTGCTTGATTTGGCCCTGCGGGCCATTTGATGATCGGATCTTGGATTCCGGCCTTCTCTCTTGATGATCATGCCTTTAATCTTGCTGCTTTCTGACTTGTGTAAGCCTTCCAATGGTTTGGATCCTGATGATTTAGCCCTTGAATGGTTCAGATTGATAGATTCGGCCCTGTGGGCCCACTTGCGATCTTGGCTTTACTTTGGGGCACCTCTTTTGATGATTTGTGAGGCTAAGAAGGCTTCTCATGGTGTGGATGATGGCTTGAATGTCTCAGATCGCTTGACTTGGCTTTGTGGGCCCACTTGATGATTATATCTTGGATTCTGGCCCTTCTTTTGATGATCAGCCCTTTGATCTTGTTGTTTGATGGCTCATGCAGGTTCTTCAATGGTTTAGATCATGGTGATCTAGTCTTTGAATGACTTGGATTGCTTGTGGCCCCCACTTGATCACCTTTCCTTCTCTTTGACTTGATCAGCCATGTTCTGGCCGCATTGCTTCGTAATTGGACCGGTGGGGCACCTTTTATATGATCTTTATCAGCCTCAATCGAAATCTGGAGTGGACCGGAGCCTTGGGCGGCCCACGGAGTGCCATCTGCTGACGTGGACTGTCAGCCTCACCTACCAAGAACCTTGGAGCCAATCCCGCGGAGAGAGAGGAACCGTGTCCGTACGGGCGGCCTAGAGCAGGCCGCCCAAGGCTCGCCTCTTGAGCGGCCTGGGCTAGCTCTGGTTCGGACATTCTCTGTTGTCCATTGTCTTTGTCTCCACCTGCTCTGTACGTCCAGGTTCGATTTCGACCATGAATCTTCCCTTTGTCTCCTCTTTCCTTCTTATCTTGTCCTCATCTTGCTTTGTCCTTTCTTGGGCAATGGATGGTGGAGATTTAAGGGTTGTGGGGGCTGTCCATGGTGGGTCCCACACTTCAGAAAGTATTGAAGGCTTTAATGATGTAGGGATTTCTTTAATGGATGGTGGAGATGGGGCATTGAATGGGGGCATTGATGAGGGGCTAGAGATGGTTGTTGGTGGAGCTTTGAATGGCCCCATTAATGGCAGCCATGCTGAAATTCCAGATTTGAATGGGGCTTTGATTGTGGGAGAAATGGATGGCATGAATGAGATGAGGAGATGGGATGGGACATAGGTGAGGCTATGCTTCCCTTGAATGTGGGCCACATGGATGATGTGATGGATGGTGGTGATGGGGGTATGATGGACATAGATGGGCTGATCTTAGATTGCCTTTTAGTACCTGTGAAGAGAGAAAACACTTTAGCAAAAGGATTGAAGCATTAAAGTAGGAAGAGAGATACTTACCTTCTGGGAGGGATGATCGGGAGAAATGCACTCACGGAAGGTACCCCATTAGTTGATTGAAGGACATTTATTTTGAAAGCCCTGTAAGATTTTTTTTTTTTTTTTTTTTTGCATATATACGAATAAGGAAAAATGATTTTTTTCTTTGAAAAATATATGTAAATCATGAAGTAAAAATTTATGTCAAGTGCTTATCTGTCTGTGCATGATTTGGACTTGTGCTTTTAAATGTAGGAATCAGAATATTTGACTCAGCCTGATGTCATACTCATTTTCTTAATTATTCACCAAGGGTCCTGGTTCCCTTAAGATAGTGCGCAATGGTATCCTGCCCCTAGAATTTGGGCAGATCCTGAAAGAATTCTCGACTCATAGCCGCCATCCTTGCTTCCATTGAATCTTCATGTCGTTTGGATCTCTCATGTACCTGCTTTTTTTTTCTTTTCTTTTTTTTTCGTAGCCGTTATTACCTGCAACGCCCTTTTGGGTTTTCGCTGCGTCCGGCTTGCCCGTCATTTTTACCCGTGGCGCCCTTTCGGGTTTTCACCACGTCCCGGGTATTTGATCTTGCCTGCCCCTTGGCAGCTATGCTGTTTTTACCCTCAGCGCCCTTTCGGGTTTTCACCAAGTCCGCTGTGTGCCCACTGTTTTTATTCGGAGCGCCCTTTCGGGTTTTCACTCCGCCCTCTTTATTTAGGCACACATCTCTTTTTCTTTTTTCTTTTTTTTCTCTCTCCTTTTTTTTTTTGATAACTGCGGCGCCCAGAAGTCAGGAATCCGTCGTTGCCGGCCGATGGTAACCTTTCGGTCCTTATCTTAAGTTACAATGGCAAAGCTGTCGGCCTTAGCTACAGACCCTTCTGAGGTGGATGGATGGATGGATGTGTTTCTTTTGAGTCGATTTTTTTTTCTCTTTCTTTCTTTCTTCTTCTTCTTCTCTTTTTTTTTTTTGTGGGTTGTGTGCCCCTTCTTTTTTTTTTAACCCCCCCTTTTTTTTGGCTCTATTCTTTTTTTTTTCTCTTCTTTTTTTTTTGGCTTTTGAACCCTTTATTTGGAACACTTATTGGTAGACGGGAAGGGATTCTCAGAGGTCTAAGCCTTGACCTCTTGACTTCAGCTCTACTAATGTAACTCTTGATAAGGTTGGATTGGTTTACCTGTGAGAGATTTTCACGTTATCGGCGTTGATTAGCTCAGGAAGATCCTTACCCCTCAGTTGGTGAGTAGAACGGTGCCTCCCAGAAGAAATTCTCTGATTCTCGAGGCTTGCCCCTTGAGTCTGATAGATGCAGCAGTGCTTGTTGTAAACCCATATGACTTTTCGTTCTTCGGCTTCATTCTTCATCAGCACTCACGGTGACATGATTTTGACTCAAACTTGTAGGTCTGTCTTCTGATTTTAAGCTTCTCGAGGAACTTCTCCATCCTTAGATTTCGAAGGATATCCCATTGCCAATGTCGATAGCATGTGGGAACCCTTAACAATTGATGATGTCATTCTTCATGAGAATTATCGTGCGAGATCAGAATGTTACCTCCATCCACTTTGTGCTGTAATCGACTGTCACGAGTATATGCGTATGAGCACTAGATGATGACGAGTCGATCTTTCTGTTGATGTAGATACCTCGTACAGGGAATAGCTGGAGCATTATCAGGTTGTAGAATTTCGAAGCACACACATGGATCCAATGTGCATGTTGCTGACACTTGAAGTGCTTTCTGACATGTTGGCAACAATATGTCTTCATCGAGCCGTGAGGTTTCTTCGATCATTCGTCAAGTCGCACACTCCAGCATGGAATGCAAGCATAGTCTTGGCAGCATCTTCTTAATAGGCTTGATGAGTTTTTGATCGATGAGTCTTCACAGGACGCAAGATTGGGAAGTCATGACTTCAAAAATTCGATCATTCTCTGCTTATTTTTCGGGGACAAGGATTCTCAATGCACACTTTCTTATGGGTCTCAGGAGATTTTAGGTTTATAACTTTGAAACTTTTTGAGATGACATCGGCTTTTGGTTCGAACTTTCGAGGAGACCCTCTTAGTTTGGGAGTCAGCTCATCATTTTCCACATCATTTGGCTTTATCCAGACCCTTAAGTTTGAAGTCCAACTCTAGATCGAAATCTTATGAGTCAACTCCATACTCAAGTTCTTTGACAGACAGACTTGACACTTTTATTGCAAAAGATTTCTAATAAAAAATTTTTGCTTTCAAAGATTTTCTGGTTTTTTGGAATTTTGTGAATATCTGGATTTTTTTGAACTTTTTGGACTTTCTGAATTTTGACTCTTTTTTTTTTGAAATTTTGAAATATCTGGTGTTTTGGGTTTTTGAATCTTCTGATTTTTTTTTTTTTGAAATTTTTTATAAAGGACCCGAGCAAGACGGCAATGTGAACCAGGTGTTGTCTGATTTGGCTCGGGTAGCCGAGCACTGTCGACTTTTATTGTGCCGTCATGGGGACTACAAACCTGTTACTGCCCTGCACTCCTTCCCCTCAGGAGGCAGGGCCAAAAGGATCAGTAGGCCAAACCTCATTGTTGCACCCAAACGTCATGGCAGATCTGAAATTGGGCTCCGAGTCGATGTCGGATGCGATTTCTCCTGGTTCATCCCCGATGAATTGCAGCTCTTCAGGTTCATCCGGCTGAGGTGGGACCAGGACGGTAGTCCAGTCGATTGGGGGAAATTTCTGCCCCTTGCTTGAGTCTTCTTTGGGCAACTCTATCAGACTCAATCTGTTCGCTTGATCATCGAAGGTGGAATTTAGCCCATCATCAGGGTAGATAATCCCTGCATTGATGAAATGGATTGGTGTGTAAATGCAGGGATTGCCTTCTTCTTGACGACCTCGTCTTCTTTTGATACTTCTATGCTTTGGTTTCTGAATCAGAGTAGGTTGATATCGTAGTCCTCTCCTATCCATATCTTCTTGAACCTCCATGGTTCGGGTCGAGTCTTGATATTCGAGCTGATAGTAGAAGGTTTGACGCTCGGCAGGGAGGAAGACATAGTTCGATCCGATGGGACATACGCGAGGGAAGTAATTTGCATTGTGATGGTATGAGATCTCCCCATTAGAGTGTTGTACGTCCATGGCTGGGATGGTAGGCTCTCGGAGGTTGGATGCTTCTACCATGGGAAATTGTCCGGGATCGGTAATGATGGTGATCGCCCTATCTCCGAAGATGTGCTTGACCGTTTGGTGGAGGGTTGAAGAGATGGCACCGATTCTGTGAAACCAGGTCCGATCGGAAAGGAGATGGAATGAAGCTGAGATGTCCAAGACCTGAAGAGTGATGGTTGATGTTTTTGGATCGATCCGAACCTGGACATCAATCTCCCCTTCGACCTCCTCAATAGTGGCCACATAATTGAAGCTAGGCCCCAATTCTGCTAGGGCATGTGGCATGCTGTCCAAGGAAGGGTCTTCTTCTTGGAGGACGATGGCTGAAGTAGAAGCCGAATAGACAGGTGCGGTGGGCAAGTTGTGCCCCTGGTTGTTTGTTGGAGAAACGGGCAGGCTTTGCCCCTGGTAAGCTGGAGTGGGCAAGCTGTGCCCCTGATTGACTATTGCTGAGACGGGCAAGTTGTGCCCCTGGTTTGCTGATGCTGTGTTGGGGAGATTGTCCCCTTGGTTGACTGAGATGGGCTGATTGTGCCCATGGTTAGAAATGGGTGCGAAGAATGAATCGACTGAAGGTGCCCCTTGCATAATGATGGGCTCTGGGATTGAAATAACCGAGGGTGCCCCTTGCAGGATGAGAGGCTCGAACTCTAAACTAGAGTCGATGGCACGAATAAACTGGAGAGGAGGCTCTTCTTGGCTGATGACAACTGGACAGGCAGGAGGTGCCCCTTGCATTGTGGAGACTGGATCGACTGGAGATGCCCCTTGCAGGATGAGGGGTTCTGAAACTGGACTAGTTAGGGGTGCCCCTTGCCAACCTTGATTAGGGAACTGTGAGTTCCATCTTGACTGTTGCTGTTGCTGCGGTTGTTCATGCTGAGGGAGGAATAGTGCACCTTCTGTAGAGGCGACAAGATCATCCTCTTCCATTGGATGGGAGATGGGAACACTACCATTATCGCTCTCGTATCCAGTAGGCTCACCTTCCACTATCGGTTGTACTGGAGAGGCCTGCTGAGGCCACCAAGGGGAGATCATCCCAGCCCTTATTCCGGCTTCAACTTGCTCCCCGGCGCGGATGAGTTGGCTGAAGTTCGCATATGGATGTGAGACAAGGTATCCAGAGATACTTGGATTTGCCGAGTGGACGATCATGGAGATTTGCTCATCGTCGTCGAGGGGAGTCTTCATTCTAGCGGCCATGGCCCGCCACCGTCCAACGTAAGCTGACAATGTTTCATCACTTCTTTGCCTGAGAGCTGCGAGGTCCGCTCTTCTGGGTGCCATGTTAAGATTGTATGAGAACCTGTTGACGAAAGCCTGGGAGAGTTGCTCCCAAGTCCTGATGCGATGGCAGTCCAATGATGTGTACCAGTCTAGGGCATCGTCTTTCAGGGACTTTTGAAACAGACGAATCAACGCTCCGTCGTTGCTTGCCACAGCATCTAACTCACCACAAAATGATCTTAAGTGGTCTATAGGACACCCTGTCCCATCGTATCTTTTAAATTTTGGTACCCGAAAGCCTTGAGGTACCATTGCATCTGGAAAGGGACAGAGGTCCCTGAACTTAGTGGATGGAAGATCCACCCCTTGCTGCTTCTGCAACTTTCTCTTCATCTCTTGCATCTGCTCTTGGAGTTGTTCGATTTCAGAGGGACCAAATGAAGGAGATCTTGCCCCTTGCCAAGACTGAGCTGGCCCCCTTTCGTAATAATTGGTGTCATTGATGCTCCTATGATTCCTGCTTGAAGGAGGTTGGGCCTGATAATTACTCCCATTATAGGGACTTTGTTGGACTGGAGCTGAGAAAGGAGACTGCAAAGAAATCCCAGTCACAGGAGAATATTGAAATTGGTTGGAACTCTCATTAGGAAGAGGATGTTGGAATTGGCTCGGAGTTCTGGTTGTGGGATGTGACTGAAAATGGCTCTCATTCGCAGGAGGATACTGGAAGAAATGCCCTGAGGTTGAGGGTTGTTCTGATTGAAGGCCCCTGTTAGGAGGGTATCGAAAGTCCTGAGTGATCCTTGGCGGTTGTGGTTGGGATGAACTGGAGGCCGGGAGTACCTTCGATGGTTGTTGAGGTTGTTGAACTGGACCAGCTTGATTGCTGGCTGCTGAAACCTGAGCTTGTGTGAATCGAAGAAGCATTTCCTGCATGGCCTTCATGCTTTGTTGTAGCTCTTGGATGCCAGGAATTGACATGGATTCTCTCAAGTTTAACTGTGGAGAGGAAGCCTCAAGTATTTCGAGGGCAGGGAATGGGAGAGCCATGTCGGTTTTGTACTGGACGTGGTAGGGTGATTTGGTTTGAAGGAGTAATGGTGGGGAAGTATGCTCTACTTTTTTTTTGGGTTTTAGGGTTTTCTATTTTTTTTGGGTTTTGGGTAGAATGCTATGCAGATGAGATTGTATGAAGACTAATGACTTTCAAGTATATGAAGGATTCTGTTTTTCAAGTCGGATCACGACTAGTGGGACTAGCTTTTCCCCAGTGGAGTCGCCATTCTGTGGACCCTCGCCGATTTTCCGCTCTCCCACACGACGACGTTCTTCTCCTTTCCTTTCGGAAAAGATGGAGATGAGGATGCGTGATTGCGAAATCGCCGTTTGTGCCACTGGCTTGCCTCGTTCTCGAGGGCTTCGTTTGGTTGTCGTGTTAAGCTGGATGTGTTTAAATGTGTTTATATAAGACCAGAGTCGCCACTAGCCAGTTACTTCGAATCTACAGTCGGCTAGACCCTGTAGAAACGTTAGAGAAGGGAATCCGAAGATTCCTTCCTCTAAAATGACTCTTGTTGATCTGCGGTCAGAGATTCAAGGTAAGGGATCACGGTTACAGGGTGGGAAGAGGTTAAGCACCCCACACACTGTCCGTACCGAAGTACGGTCTCTACTTCACAGAATCGAACTAATACTTGAAAGTCTAATTTAATCCTCGTACATTCTCATGGATGACATGATGCATGAATGCGGGTCTGAACAGTAAGAGTTTCTGATGGGCAGGTTCCAACAACGGGCAAGCCCAGAGCGTATGCTCGAACTGACAGGTGCTTAATGTAAGACGTATGCAGTGTGCTTGAATGATCAAGGTGTTTTATGGTGAAGCATGAATGCAGGTCTGAACAGTAAGAGTTTCTAATTGGCAGGTTCCAACAACGGGCAAGCCCAGAGCATACGCTCGAACTGACAGGTGCTTAATTTAAGACATATGCAGTGTACTTGAATAATCAAGGTGCTTGCAGTGAAGCAGGGGGGTTGGAAGAAAAGTAAATGTTGCACTTTATGCTAGATGCAAATGAGATGATGCTGGAAAAATAATAGCTGGGTGGACGGAGGTGTCGCAAGGATTTGCTTCGAGTGGCTGGATCAAGATTTGGATGGCTTGGGAGGCTTGGACCAGTGGTCAGGCTGGGCTGGACCAGGGCTAGACTCTCCTCACTCGGGCTCTCCTTGGTGGAAAAAATGTGCTAAAAGGGTGGAGAGGTGGACTCAGAGCTCTCGGACTTTCTTTGGACTCAAAGGGATTTCTGAAATGAGAAGGGGAGGGGGGTATTTATAGCAGCGGAGAGTGGCACTCTCGTAATTTTTTTCGGGCGGCCTGCTATGGGCCGCCCGTACGGCCTCTCCTCGGTTTCCAGCGAGTACAGTCGCTCCCTCGGGGCTGCTGTTGGACTCGCTAGTCGACTCAGTGAGTTGACTCAGTGAGTCGACTCGGTGGTTTGACTCGACGGGTTGACTCGGTGTTTTGACTCGATGGGTTGACTCGCCGGGTTGACTCAGCGGGTTGACTCAGCGGGTTAACTTAGTGAGTTTGACTTTTTTAGGATTTTTTGACTGGCCTTTTTTCTGGGGGGTTTTTCAGGCTGATGTTTAAGACTGGGTTGACTGGGTTCAGGCTTGATCTGGGCTATGGAATGGGGCTTACAAGGGTGAGTTTGGCTGAGTTTGGACTTGGGATTTGGGGGTATGGTCCTCCATTCAACCAGCTATCTCTACCAACAGTGTAGCCGAAGGTGGGGTGTCTACAATTACCAATTTCTCGACTTTATTAGCCACGCCCCTTCTGCCTGTTGTGTATTGGATCTTTAGTTTCGCACGAAGTTTCTTAAACTTAATACTTTTATCCTATTCTTCCTTCGTCGACTTCAAGTCAGTGAACTTATCTCAATCTTCTTGCTTTATCAATTTATCCTTCACTTTCTATCTTTTCCACACACCTATTATTTATAAGAAAAAATAAATTTTTAGACCATTTGGCAAAATTCTACTCAAGTGCTTATACTTTTATACATGTTGGACTAATTTTTAGACAAGTTTATCCTTATACTTTTAAACTCATATTGAAGGTTGGGTCCCATATGACAGACAATCCATAACAAAGGTTGGGCCTATATGATGGATGGTGGACATAAAAGTTGGATCCCACATGATAGACTACCCACATGATGGATGGCCCACAACAAAGGTGGGACCAATATCCTTAGTAGATTTAGGTAGATTTTGAAATCCAATACCGCTATGAGCCCTACATTCATGCACATGCTTTTTCCATGTGACCCATCCTCATGCATCCTTTACATCGGACATTTGAGTTGTATCGGTGTGTAAGTGACAAAAATAAGTTATCAATCAGTTCTACAATATACTAGTAACATACAACAAATATAAAAACAAATCAACCACGGATAGCTCCGATGCATATCTAGGTACTCGTACTCATTTCCGAGCTTTTATTGTTGTCCATAGTAAATGTACAGCTTTATCATTTTCTCAACAACGGTTCCCACCTTTTAGGGACTCCCGCTCAACATCCATTTGGATCCACCATGATGTATGTGTTATATCCACACCATCCATCTATTTTGTCAAATCATTATAGGGAATGACCTAAAAAATGAGGCAGACCCAAAGTTTAAGTGGGCCCAACCCCATCAAAGTGAGCCATAACTTTTGACAACGTGAATAGAACAGATGCAACACAGTGGACCCCATCAAAGATATTCACTATAAATTTCAATCAAATCCCAATTCTCCCAAATAACAATCTGCACCACTAAATTGAGATCAAGTAACTAACACAAGAGAAGAAGCTTAAGGGTGAAGGAACTCACCTCAAGGCTAACTTACCACTAATCCGAATTGGCTCAACCTAGCTAAGCAATGATAGCCTACGTCACAACAAGCGAGAGATTTACAAAAGGGAAGCAAGTAGCATAGAAAATTTAAGTTGTGCAAATCATGATTAGATTGAGAGAGAGAGAGAGAGAGAGAGAGAGAGAGAGAGAGCAGTCAACAAATGGTATAGGGAGTAGAGGTGGGCACAAACCAAGCCAGCTCGAAAGCTCGGCTTGGATTGGTTCGAAAAAGCTCGGCTTGAATTGGTTCGAATGGAAGTTCAAACCAAACCAAGCCTCCGAGTCAAGCTTGTTTGAAAAAACAAACCAAGCTCAAACTAGGGCAGTACCGATGCAGCTCGGCTCGAAGCTCGATTTGATTCAGCTCAGTTTGATTTGGCTCATAGATTATAAGCACACTGTTTCCTGTGGTGTGATCCACTTGAGCTTTGGATATGATTCCATTTTGGGATCATGTCCTAAAATGATATGTAAAACAGATGGACAGCATGGATAATACATATACATGATGACATGGATAAGACGTAATACATGTACTTACATGAATGCACACTCTTTCCTTGCACTTGTAAAATTATGCTTGGGTACTTTTGTTTGGAAAATACTCTTACATGTCTATTTTGAAGTTGCACTCCTTCGGAGGATGTTAAACATCATATGGTAAGATATGTTTGTACCTTTTTTTTCTAACTTCTTAAGTTCTTTTATAATTAAATAAACAAGTAAAAAAAGAGCCGTTGCCTGTTTGAATTCGGCCTGGCCTGGTTCGAAATTTTCGACCAAACCAATGTTGGCTCGAACCAGATTTTTCTGGAGCAAACCAAACTCGGGCTGCATGGGTCGGCCCGAAACCCAAACCAAACCGATCCACAAACTACGGTGGTACAAAAACAAGCCAATCCAAACCAGGGCTAACTCAGCTCGGTCCGGATTATTGCCCACCTCTAATAGGGAGTGATCCAAATTTGCCAGCAGAAAGGTGTTTGATGCTAATAGAACATGCTCAGTAACTGCGAACATTTAATCCCCAACTAACCGACCAATTGAGAAAATAAAAGTACAAAAAAAAAAAAAAAAAAAAAAAAAACTGACATTGACCAAAAAATCAAAGCGACATACCTGATTAAAAGTGCGGGGACGAGTAGATGTGCCAGCAACTGGGTGAAATCTACTCTGACCATTAGACGTTTCACCCTCGTTTTAGGTATTGGGCCCAAAATCAGGCATGCCCATTCATGTGGGCTACACATTCGGAAACAGGGTGACACCCACTCTCAAAACTGTTTCCTTGGTGAGTCTTGATTTTTGGGTCAATGCCTAATGTGCAATGACACACGTCACGCACCTGATGATTTGAGTGGATTTCACATAAATATCATAGTAGGCCCTGTAAAAAAAATTGAAAGGTGGGTGTTCATCTCCCAAATGTTTACATTGGTGTGGCCCACTTGAATCATAGACCAGCTTGATTTTTTGGGCCCATGCTTCTCATACACCACAGTGGGTTCTCTAAAAATCAAGTGTGGGCGTTTGCCCTCCATCTCTCTTGGTATGGCCCACCCGAATCACAGACCAGCCTGATTTTTGGGCCCTGGGCCTAACATAACATGGGCAGATGCATCTGGTAGGCGAAGTGGATTTCACATACATATCATGGTGGGGCCTACCAAAGTGGGCCCCCATTTGCTTGCACGAAACGGTATACGAAGGATGCACAATTTGTTTCATGCCAATCAATATCAGATGCTAGGGTTCTGTATTGCATGGCCCCCTTGCTAATCCATATTTCAGTGGTGGAATCTCTGAGTTTGGGATGTTGCCTACTTGGCTCCCAACTTGTGTCTGTAACTCATTGGCCAGTGATTGGACTCCTGAAATGTACATTTGGTGTTATTTTTACAACATGGCCGTTCATGATATGGCCACTAGATGGACAATCCTCTTTAACATGGTAATGCCCATCTGGCCATTCACAAATTGGGAGGCATATGTAGCAGCATATGACTCAGGCAATCAAGTGACTGAGTTGGGTAAACCTGTCTATGTCACCAACCAAAAATTAAGCTGGTTGTGCAATCCTAACTTCTGATTCCTAAACACTTTTGCTGAAATAGGACCATTGGATATTTTTTTCATTTTTAACTGGCCAAATGTCCACCTATTTCTATGTAGCTGATGGCATAGATGATGATGCAGCATATGAGGGCAATCAAGTGACTGAGTTGGGTAAACATGTCTCTATGTTATCGACAAAAAATTAAGCTGGTTGTGCAATCCTAACCTTTGATTCCTAAACACTTTTGTTGAAATAGGACCAATCATTGGATATTTTTTCATTTTTAACTGGCCAAATGTCCACCTATTTCTATGTAGCTGATGGCATAGATGATGATGGCATTGAAAATGAGAACCGTAATTTGTACAATTTAATTTGACTAACTTCTAGCAATTTCTTAAGATGTATATTTAAGTTTCTTTTTTTTCTTTTCTTTTTTTTTATCTTCAAGAGAGAAAGTTATCTTGTTGAGTGCTTTTCAAATTTAGGTTTCTTTGCTGAATTGCAATCATTAATTTATGTCAAAAAATTTTAAAAAAAAATGCTGACCTTTTATGTTGATGATCCAACAGGAAAGGGGCATGCGGCGACAGGGGCGTGCGGCGATAGGGGCGTGCAGCGACAGGGGCGGGACGAGTGAGGGAGAGAGATGAGGGAGATGGGTTGGGTGGGGGCGTGCTGCGACAGGGGCGGGGGGAGTGAGGGAGAGAGATGAGAGAGATGGGTTGGGCGACGGGCGTGTGGCAGCATGCGGTGGAGGAGGATGTGCTGAGGGGCAACGGGCATGCGGGGAGGAGGCGGTAAGAGGGGCAAGTGAGGGAGAGGAGGGAGAGGGGGAGAGAGAGAGCCGGAGGGTTTTGTGGAGAGAGAGAGAGAGAGAGAGAGAGAGAGAGAGAGAGCGTTTGATTTGGGGGCTTTTTTAGAACCTAATTTCAAAAATTCGGCGGCCTAAGGCTGCCGATTGATTTTGAGGGATTTTATTGTCAATCTGAGCCGCCGATTTTTTTCGCACTTTTAACGACGGCCCAAGCTGCCGAATTTAGATTGCCGAATTCGATCCGTTTTCATGTAGTGGCATTAATAACAATTACACATATAATAAAAAATAACAGAATTATTAATAATAATTTACATTAATTCATAACAATCAGCACAACCATCATAATCATTACCATCAATCAATTACAACAAATACTATAGTAAACCTAAACGGAGAGAAATATGTTGGGATCACTCACTTGCGTGATTTAGTGAGATGAACTTCCTTAAAACTATCAAGCAACAATGATAACACTATGTGTTCCCTATATAATTTATAATTATTAATAAATCTTTAATTTATCATAAGGTAACAGTGTAGCCTACTTCTGATCATCAGATTTTGGGTTCCCACAGCAGATCACATCTTTCTTTATGTAATCGCTTTCAATCATGTCTCCTACAATTATTTAGAAACCTCACAGCCCAATGTGGGGCCAACTTGATCAAATAAAGTGACTAAACATCGATCATCTACATTCATTTTCACTTAGTCATGCATAACATGCATATACATTTAAGATTACAATAACATACATATATCAATACACCAAATATTAAACATTTGGGGACCAGGGTTCAAATGTTCCCCATATAATTATATATGGGGACCAAGGTTCAAACATCCTATCGTAAATAATTATATATGGGGACCAAGGTTCAAACGTTCCCCATATAATTATATATGGGGACCAAGGTTCAAACATCCTATTGTAAATAATCATATATGGGGACCAAGGTTCAAACATCCTATCATAAATAATCATATATGGGGACCAAGGTTCAAACGTCCTATCCTTAACTTATCTATATCGATCACAACTATAGTGTAGCCCACCAGATTGCTCAATTTAAATAATCCAATGGTCAGATCAAAACCGATGATCATGTGTGACCCACTTAATAAAAGTTTTACATTTCTCACAAACATCATATTGAGCCCCACATAGCTTCTGCTTACAAGAACTTTATGTTGTGTCTATTAGGGGGTTAGGGGGTGTGGAGACTTTAGATGGTAGAACCGTAATAAGTAAGCTTCTTCAACCCTCGTTTCTATAAATATGTCTTGATCTCCTCACCAGCATAGAAAGAAAATCCTAGTCCCAGTGAGATGTTTTCATAGGAGTGTAAGTTACAGAAGATGGGGTTCGGGTCCTTGCCTCGTTGGTAGACTCTGTGGAGTTTCAATATGGGGTCTCGGGTTCAAAACCCATTAGTGGTGAAATATCCACATGCTGATAGCACCAGTGGGCGCGTTGCATGACTGACTGGGTGGGTGTTTTGTACAAATGATTGGGTAGGTGGGTTGCATGGCTGACTAAAAAAAAAAAACCTGTAGAAAATTAAGCATTCCTCTCATCTATATCATGACATTGGGAATGTCTTCCAACATAGATACCAGTTTAAGATTTCATATTGTAACCTCCATAATTAATGCATAAACAATTCATTTATAAGAGGATTACCTTAATCTACTCTTTTCCATCCCTAAACCTAACCCGGACCCTCAAAATCCAATTAAATTGGGGTCAGCCGGTTTGAGTCACTACAAGAAATAAGACTTTTAGCTGCCACAATTTTCGTAGCTAAAAGTCCTACAATCGCCACTAAAAGTTTTAGTGGCGACTTTTTCGTCGCCGCTGAGCCGCCGCAATATGTGCTGTGGCTAAAATTTTTAGCTGCGACTTAAAAAAAAGTCGCCATTAAAAGTCAGACAATTAGCCACGACAAGAATAACGCCACTAAAAGTCAACTTTTAGCCGCGACATTTTTCATAGCTAATTGAAACTAGTATTGTCACTGAAAGTATAAAGTCGCCACTAAAAGTTATATTTTAGTGGCGGAAAATGTCGCAGCTAACAGTTCACTTTTAGTGGCGACTTCGAGTCGCAGCTAATCGTTTACTTTTAATGACAATTTTTAAAAGTCGCGGGTAAACAATAGACTTTTAGCCGCAAAAAATTTCACTGCTAAATATCTTAAAAGCGCCACTAAAAGTTTAGTGACAACTTTTCTGTCGCTGCTGAACCGCTACAATATATGTTGTCGCTAAATGTTTTAGCTGCGACTTTAGAAAAGTAACCATTAAAAATCTCTTTTAACTGCGACGTTTTCCGCCGCTAATTGAAACAATGCTTGTCACTGAAAGTTTAAAGTCACCACTAAAAGAGATCTTTTCGTAACGGAAAAAGTTGCGACTAAAAGTCTAATTTCAGTGACAACTTCTAGTCGTAGCTAAACATTTACTTTTAGTAACGACGTTCAAAAGACGAGGCTAAAATATAGTTGTAGCTAAAAATTCACCTTCGGTGGCAACTTCTAGTCATAGCTACAAGTTTAATTTTAGTGACGACTTTTAAATGTCGCGGTAAAAATGAACTTTTAGTAGCAAATTTTAGTCGCAGCTTTATGTTGTTGGTCAGACTTTTAATGGACACTTTTTATAGTTATAGATCTATGTTTTTCTCTTTATTGCATATATTTTGATAAACCTACTTATAAATGAAATGATATACCTACTTATATAAAAATGATAATTTACAATTTTAATCACCACCAATCAAATAAACATAATTTTAAATTTAATTAATACAACTGCAAAATTCTTATATAAACCTAATTAAATTGTATGTTTGCAACACATCATCATCATAAAAAAATAAAAATACAAATAAAATAAAAATAGTCATGACCATTGAGCTTTTCAGCAGCTATGCATCACATGTCTCTGGCCTGCAAGTAAAAAAAATAATTAGAGAGATAAAAAAAATTCGGTTGGTACACACAGTATTCATACATAACATCTCACCCAGTCTGCTTGAGTGTATGCTCTAAGGCTTACCGAGTAACTCGGATACTACCCATTAAAAACTTGAGTTAACTAGTCTATCCGCCAATCAGTACGTGAGTCGAAGAGGAGGAGGAGGAGAAGAAAGATGCAAAAGATCCCCCATTGTTATGCAAACTAAAAAGGAACTAGGAAAAAAAAAAAAAAAAAAAAAGATGAAGAAGATCCACCATATGTCAATATGAAGTGAAAGGAGAAACTGGAAGAAATATAATACCATTTCTTGATATAAATACATTTCAAAGTTTCAAACAAGGAATGGTAAGTTAGCAAACTAAAATAAATATAAAAATCGTATTTTCCATTAGGGATTTTTGTTTTGGGGCAATGAAAATCAATCTGCAAAATCATACTTTGATAGGGTTTATGAAACAAAAAAAAAAAAAAATTGACGTAGAATCCCAAGTTAACCTGTAAAAAGCAGGGAAATCAATTTCTCTTAAAAGAAGTCAATAGATCAATGCACAATTGCTGAAAGAAAATAAAGTAGCCATTTGACTGTTGACTTTTTCACATTTTTACTTGAATCCATGAAAAACAGCACTACAAACCAAACACAGCATTCCCTATGAATGACACACTTTTCAATTTCATACAAAGCTCATGTGCATTTTCCAATCTACCAAATGGTCTCAACAAAATCAAACACAACCTTAAGGAAACACCTAAAAAGGAGCAGGTTTGGATGATGCCTGAATTGCAATGTTCATTGAGAATTGACTTATGGATGTGCTTGTATGACACTGTGGGGAAAACTCCAATTATGGAAGGGATACAGTGTACGACTAATTATAGTAGCTTGCACAAAAGAGGAGGAAGGGACAAAAGATAGTGGTTTATACCAATACATCCCGATGTATGGCTTTGTTTGCAACCAAGCTATAGTCATTGAATCCTCGGACGTATTTCAATGGTCCAAACCATTCACATGATAATCCACGCCAATGATGGGGGCTAACCAAAAAACTTTCAAGATTGGAAGATCCTATAAGTGGCCCAAGAAATAATAGTTAAAGGAGGTTGATAATGATCAACGTATTCATATCTTCTAGCATGAGAGATTTGTTTTCGGTATCCCCCATCGACTATGAGAGCTCACCTGAAGGTTGGATCATTGTGGAGCAATCCTATGGCTCAAACTCTTCGTATCCCCCATTATGTTTAAATTCACTTAATGGCATCCCATTTCCATGGTGGGAACCATGGGGCAACCTCATTGGACAAGTTAGATGTCAAAAACACACCATAGTGGGCCCCATGCACCAGTTGCATAAACTTTTCATTGGATGTGAATTTCTTATCCCTGCCTGCAAAAATAAATAAATAAGTCGGGCCCACCATGATGTCTGTGATTTACACTCATCAGTTGTGCCGGATCATGTTAGAATGTGAGCCCAAAAATCAGGTCAATCCAAAACTCGAGGGGGGAGCATCATATAAGAAATAAATTTTTCAGATAATAAATAATATATTTAATAATCATACAATCTATTAATAAATAAGTTTGTCATATAATCATACAGTCTATTAATAAATAAGTTTGTATAATATACAATCTATTTAATAAATGTATCTATACTAGGCTATCCCACTCATATTGATCTTTATTGCAATAGTGATTATGTTAGGGAGCGCCTTGATTTGGACCTTTTGATGATGGGCGGTCCAAGTCGATTGCCTGTTCCTTTGAAAAATCAGACTGGATCATCATAGCTATTTGATAAATGGGGAGGAAAAATGAATATTTTTCAGTGGATTGGACTATCTTTAGCTTTACATTAGGAAACATGAGATCTCCCAAATTCGTGTTGATGAGTTTTTAACTATTGTTTTTTTTCTTTTAATTGCCAAGTTCCAAATTTATGACCTTTTGTTAATTGGGACCGTTGGCGATGGATCAATAACCCGATTGATCAATTGGTGACCATCCATTAGATGATTAAAAGAAAACAAGGATTTTAAAAGAAAGAAAGTAAAATGAATAGGAAAATAAAATACCTGTTTCTTCCAGCCGGCTCCAATTCCTTCACAATGCTCTAATTAGGAAAGGAGTTTGGCCATACTTGAAAATTAGGAAGAATATAATAAGTAAAGAGGTATAGGATTTCTATCTATACGTGGAGTCGTGGGCGCGAAATTAAAGTATATTACCGGAAGTTTCTGCTCATGAAATCTAAGTGGGGCTACCATGATGTTTGTGAGAAATCCACCCCGTTTATTCATTTTTCAAGATAATTTTAGCAGTTGAGCCCAAAATTAAATAATAACCTAAGCTTTGGTGGACCAGACCATAAGAAATCGTGGGAACAATGATTTCTATTGTTGAAATCTTTCTAGGGCCCACAACGATGTTTATTTGTCATCTAAACTATTCATAAAATCACAAAGACATGGATGACGGGGAAACAAAAATATCAACTTGATCAAAAGCTTCTATTGCCACCAAGAATTTTTCAACGGTAGACATTCAAGTCACACTATTACTACATTCAATCCGCTGTTTCCTGTACCGTGATCCATCTAGGATTTGTAACTGCTTCATTTTTTGGATTATGCCCTAAAACGAGCTTTCAATACATATGGACAGTGTGGATTTAGTTATATACATCACAGTGAGCCCCATAGTCAGGGTCCACCAACCTGGGTGGATCCGAGGTCTCACCTAATCCGCTCCCCAGCGCACGCGGATTAGCTATTGAGTAGCCATCTGGCTACTGAAGTGACGTCACCAACTTCTGTGGGCCCCACTGTGATGTATGTGTTGTATCCCCACTGTCCATCCAGTTGGAGAGATCATTTTAGAGCATCAGCCAAAGAATGATGCAGATCCAAATCTCAAGTGGATCTCACCAAAGAAAACAGTGGGGATTGATCTCCTACCATTAAAAACTTCTTGGAGCAACATAAGTTTTCGATCAAGCTGATATTTGTGTTTTCCCTTCTTCCATGTCTGTCTGAACTTATGAACAGGTTGGATCTCAAATAAACATCATGGTGGGCCCTAGGAAGGTTTCAACGGTGGTGTCACTATCCTCATTGTTTTCTTTGGTGTAGTCCACTTGAGCTTTGGATCTACCTTAATCTTTCTCTCACGCCCTAAAATGATCTCTCCAAATGGATGGATGGTGTAGATAAAACAGATACATCACGGTGGGCCCACATAAGTTGGTGACGTCACTTCAGTAGCCAGAGCTACTCAACTAATCCGCATCCAGCGTCACTAGCCATACCGTGTCCAGTCCGTGTGGGACTCCACACAATCCGCTCCTCTCCATACGGGCGCGAGTTAGGTGTTACCTTGGGAACAGCTTAGTGGGTGTTACCCTACCGTGTGGGGCCCATTTTGATGTATTTTTATATATCTACACCGTCTATCTGTTTTTTCATATCATTTTAGGATGTGATCCAAAACCCTATGAAGATCCAAATCTCAGGTGGACCATACCATTAGAAAAAAGTGATGAATAACCATTAAAAACGTTTTGTGGGCCACAAAAGTATTGGATCAATCTGATGTTGATATTTTCCCTTCATCAAGACCTTATTGACATTATCAAGAGCTTGGATTGTAAATAAACATTACCAAAACCTTACGATGGGCTCTTTGGAATTTTTAATGGTGAGGCACTTAATCACACTGTTTCTAGTGGTATGTTCCACTTGAGATGGGTCTTCATAATTTTTTGAACCTCATACGGATATAGGCTTTAGAAACGGATGGACGGAGTGGATGTACAAAATATCATCAATGCGGGCCATACGTTAGGGGTAACATCCACTAAGCTGTTCCTAGGGTAACGGACGCGGATTAGCTCCTGACAGGTTGAGTAGCGATCTAGCTACTGAAGTGACGTCACCAACTTTTATGGGCCCACCATGATATATGTCTTGTATCCACACCGTCCAACCATTTGGAGAGTTCATTTTATGGCATGGTATAAAGAATGAGACAGATCCAAAGCTCAAATGGACCCCACCAAAGAAAACAGTGGGGCTTGATCTCCTTCCATTAAAATCTTCTTGGGGCCACAGAAGTTTTCGATCAAGCTGATATTTGTGTTTTCCATTCTTCCATGTGTGTGTAAACTTATGAACAGGTTGGATCTCAAATAAACATCATGGTGGGCCCTAGGAAGGTTTCAACGGGTTTTTCACTGTCCCCACTGTTTTCTTTGGTGGGGTCCACTTGAGATTTGGATCTGCCTCATTCTTTAGCTCATGCCCTAAAATGATCTCTCCAAATGAATGGACGGTGTAGATACAACACATACATCATGGTGGGGCCCACAGAAATTGGTGACGTCACTTCAGTAGCTAGATCGCTACTCAACATGTCAGTAGCTAGATCATGTCAGTAGCTAATCCGCGTACCAGGGTAACACATAATTCGCGCGCGTCCAGACGGACGCGGATTGCCTTTCGCAGGCATCTCTTCACTTGGAATCTTGGTGGGGCCCACCGTAATGTTTGTTAGAAATCTACTCCGTCCAACCGTTTTGTGAACTCACTTTAGGCGTTGCTACAAAAAATGAACGGGATCCAAGACTCAAGTGGGCCGAAAACGTGACGATTGAACTTCCACGGTAGAAATATTCGTTGGGCCACAGAAGTTTCGAATCAGGATAATATTTGTGTTTTCAGTTCATCTCAGGAGGAATGACATTATGAACGGTATGGATAGCATATTAACATCACTATGGACTCCATAGAGGTTTCAACGGTAGGAACCTTTTTATTTAGTGTGGCCCATTTGAGTCTTGTATCCCGTTCATTTTTCTTTAAAATGTCTAAAATAATCTCACAAAACGGTTGGACGGTTACAGACATCACAGTGGGCCCCACTTAGATTCCGAGTTTAGGAGATGCCTAGTAAAGGCTCTCTCGCAGGCAATCCGCGTCCGACAGATGGAAATCGGATTGGGAACGGAGTATAATCAGGACGCTCTTATCGTCCTGAGTAAACTCAGTTAGGCCCACTGTGAATGTATGTGACTTATCTACACCGTCCATCCGTTTTTCCAGTTCATATTAGCCGTTGAGCCCAAATTTGAAGCATATCCAAATCTCAAATAAATTATACCATAGGAAACAGTGGGAATAATGATGTCCACCGTTGCAACCTTCATAGGGCCCACAGTGATGTTTATTTTCCATCCAACCTGTTCATGAGATCACAAAGACACGGATGAAGGGAAAACACAAATATCAGCTTAATCCAAAACCTTTGTGACCTCCAAGAAATTTTCAATGGTACATATTCAATTCACATTGTTTCCTGTGCGATGTGGGCCACTTGAGCTTTGGATATGCTTAAGTATTTGTCTCAACCCCTAAAATTATATGCTAAAATGGATGGATGGAGTGGATAAAATACATAAATCATGGTAGACCCCACAGGGTTATGTGTACCATCGATCGTCGATTGAGAGGTCGATCAGGTGATCATCGGTTATGTGTACCATCCGATCGTCGATCGGTGACTTGATGACATGATTGACGGTGGTCTGTACCATTCGATCGTTGATGAGAGGTTGATGGGATGGTCGACAACACTTTATGTCATCTGATGGTTGATTGGAAGGTCGATCGGTAATAATTGGTGATGCGCACTGTTCAATCATTAATCGATAACTTAATGAAACGATCTACATTAATCTATATCATTCGATCATTTATTGGAGGTTGATCAAATGGTTGACAAAACTTTGTGTCGTTCAAAATAATAAGTTGCCACAAATAGTGGTGCACACTTTTTGTTTCAATCCAATTCTAAGGAGAAACTGAAATCGAACCATTTCCAACGGTTTTAGGAAAACCAGAACTAGAACTGAACCGTATAAACCCGGTTCGGTTCTACTATACTGAGCTTTTTATAATCCATCCCATGGTTTGTTTTTATAATCCGGCCCAATTGCACGGTTTTTTTTTTTTTTTTTTAGTCCAGATCATCCATACCTTGATTTGTTTGTTAGATCTACATTATCCATCCTCATTGCTAATCAAAGTTTAGGTGAGCCACATTAAAAAATATTAGATAGATCTAAATTTTAGGTGGATTGCTTGACATAAAACGGTGAGGGTTGAACACTTAGTGTTCGGTTCCACGGTTCGGTTATGTAGTCTAATTCCACATTCGGTTCTACGGTCCAGTCTGATTCTACAGAACCCCAAACCAAGAATCGAACGGAACTAATTGATTCTTAGATTTTCGGAACTAAAACAGAAACTTATGCGCTTCAAAACCGAACTAACCGGTTCCGATACAATTTACCGGTTCCTTGTGCACCCCTAGCCACAACATCCTATACTATTAATAGTGAAAAATTAAAACTTGCTAGTAAATATTTTTCCTTTAAAGAGTAAGAATAAAATTTTACTTGTTACATTTTCGGTTGCCACTAAAGTGCCCATGTCGCCACTAAATGTTAACCTGGGGAATGAAAATTTTACCTGCGACATTTTTTGTTACCACTAAAGTGCACATGATAATACCTTTGATGGCGACATTCTGATGTTTACACTAAATCTTAAATCATTACTGAAAATATATAGTTGCTGCAAAAATTTACATATAACCACAATACAAAAATTCACGGCTAAGAAGAAGGGTTTAGCAACGAAACTATAAGTTGCCACTAAATCTTATACGATTAGTGACAAAAAATTAAAACTCCCCATTAAATGTTTTCCCTCCAAAGTGCGGGAATGTCATTTTAACTACAACATTTTCGGTTGCCACTAAAATGCCCATTATAAAACCTTTAGTGGTGACATTAGAATGTCATCACTAAATCTTAAACTATTAGTAATAATAGGTAGTTGCTGCAAAAAGTTACATATAACTGCAAACTAAAAAGATTGCAGCTAAAAAAAACATTTAACGATCATACAACGAGTTGCCACTAAATCCTACATGATTAGTGACAAAAACTTAAAGCTCGCCATTGAATGTTTTTCCCTCCAAAGAGCAGGAATGAAATTTTAGCTGCAACATTTTCGATTACCATTAAAGTGCCCACTAAAATACCTTTAGTGGCAACATAGATTGTCGTCACTAAATCTTAAACTATTAGTGACAATATACAGTCGTTGCAAAAAGTTAAATATAACCGCAAATAAAAAAATTGCGGCTAAGAAGAAGCATTTGGTGACCAAACAATACGTTGTCACTAAATCCTACATGATTAGTGGCGAATAATTAAAACTCGTCACTAAATGTTTTTCCCTCCAAAGAGCGGGAATACCATAATTTTTCGCCATAAAATTAGTGGCCATATTTAAGGACTTGTAGTTGTGACATTTTGGGTTGCCACTAAATGTACATACTAAAATACCTTTAGTAGCGACATCAAATTATCGCAACTAAAGGTAGCTTATAGTGGCGACTTTTAAATGGCGGCTAAAAATTTCGGAGCTAAATGTCTTATTTCTTGTAGTGAGTTGACCCACACCCAAGTTGCAGTCAGGTTAGAGTTTTCCAACCCTGACCCAGCCCGACAACACGGACAAAATGGTTGGCTCATTCAGGCCTTGGCTATAATTATAAAACAGGCCGGTCTTTGGTGGGTGTTGAGGAAATTCATTTTGTACTCTTTTTCTCATTATTAGTGTTGAGGGTTCTCACTTGTCTCTTGTCTGTATTACATATAACGCGGGTAGCAGTTGGCTAATTTTACCATGCAATTAGTTGCTGAGAGAGGCATGAACTTTTGATTTTAAAAGGCATATTAGATATGGTTGGCCCTTCAATTAGGGGCATTTTTTTCATTTCATTTCTTTCATGCAAATACCACACTTTGTCGGTTGTAGTCTGCAGTCCCCATGTAGATTAGGGAGCCATTTCATCACAGCTTTGTGGAGCCCACTTTGAAGACTGTGTCACATCCCCTCCGTGCATCTATTGCCCCATCATCTGTCACATACAGGTTGATGACCACGAAAAAAAAAACCCATCGATTTACATTGTACATTTTGGCCAACCTGAGGAGTGAAAATGCCTTACTTTTAGCAGAGGACCTAAATAGTGTAGCCCATTAGATTGCAACCTCCATTCTCCCATCCACTTCAAATTGGCACGTGTCCATGTGCATGCATGGCAGGACTTCTTTTGGGGAAAAAAGAAGAAGAAAAGAGGATGCTGAATAAAGCTGGAGGAAGGCTCATTTGGTCCATTTTACTTGTATCAGTCAAAATCATGGACATTTGAGAGCTCCAACTTTGACTTGAACTATTACGCCGGTGGAAAACAGGGGCCATTCATTAGTCACAGTCACATATATCGGCCCCAAATCAGCCCATCCACCCATCATCCGAGCCACGCGTCTATGCCGGTCTTGTAAAATCACTCGTACTTTGCCTGAATTTCTCTCACGCGTTTCTCCCATCCAATTAGTGCACCAGCCTGATTGGTCAATCTCATGCCAGAGAATCATGTTGGACGGTGGAGATGTGAGATGTATCTCTCTATTTATATGTAAGCATGAATGGTGAGTGTTGTGAGAAGAGTACGAGCTGACCTCAGGATAGATCTGGATCAGCCTGTTCAGCTCGAATCCGACCTGAGGACAGACAGCACGACTCGAAAATAGGTCGTCAAGTCTGACCGACCTAGCCTAGAAAGAAGAGGCGATCCTTCATATCGACCTCATAAGGCCGACCTCTTTCATTGTAATGAGCTGGTTCCGTTACCGCAATTTTCTTAAGTTTGCGCGTAATAAGAGGAAAAGAATCCGGGAAATCTCTAACCAACTCGTCAAATACCTCTGAAGATCACGGGACAGCTCGGGAAATTTCAGAGATTCGGGATTTCCTCTACGAATATCACGGCTGCAGAAAGGGAACGTAATCCCGCAACCTAAGTCTATGAATTGATGTGTCCTCTTCATTATCAAGGCACGATACAAAAACTGATCAAAAGAGAGATTTAATCTTTCGAGATCCAACTAACTTAGGCATCGGAGGGCTAACGGCTGGACCCCAACCACCCCCCTTAGCTTTCCTTTGTGCTCTACAGGATCCAGGAAACCTTCAGTCCAGATCCAGGCTTCTCTCAAGGAGAAGATCAACGTCATCCAACCGTCAAGATCAAAGGATCCTCATCTCGTATGTTGACTAATTTTCAGCATCAACAGATTGGCGCCGTCTGTGGTAATTACACCTTTTTCCTTTAACCAGGAAGTCCGTGTTCTCACCCAATCGCTTAAGACGATCTCGACATGTTCCCTCCTTTTCATCATGGCTGGAAAGAGAAAGTATAAAGGGAAAGCACCCGCGATCGCCGGACCTTCAGACGATCAAATCTCTGAGAATGAAGGATCGTTTCCCAACACCCCCGCCATCCAACTTGGTGGGAATTCTCCTAGTTTTGCTCAGCAGGGGGGACAACAAAGACCTCGTAATCGGGGAATCAGGTTGTCCCTTCTCGAAAAGCAGGTGGGAGGGGTCACCCAAAAGCTGGGGGGCGTTGACGAACGATTCGGCTACGTGGACCAGAGACTGGACGAGATTAAAGCTCTATTAACTGGTCTGGTCCATCCAACAGTCGTAAATGGCAGAGACCATGAAGGGCCTCAGCATACTCACCCCCAGCCTCAACAATCCCAGCACTCTCACCAGATTCGCCCGTCACAACATTCTCAACACCCCACTCCGGTAGAAGAAAACGAGGCCGCCAGCCAATCAACCGGGGCCAGATCTCGGCCAGTAACAGACTTGCCTGCCAGCGATCTACGGCATAGACTTGAGGAACGGAGGACGGCTCGTCTCGAGCATGAACGGGCTGATCGTGAAGCCAGCGACCGGGTAGACGACAACTTAAGCCCACTGGAGGCCGAGTTGAAAGAACTTCGGGAGCAAATGGGCGTTATTCAGAGAGCACAGCGAGCTCGAGCACCAATCGCAGTGGACGCACTGGTCGACTCATCTGAATCGCCGTTCACCGACGAGATTCGTGAAGAACCCCTTCCCAAAGGATTTAAAGTTCCTCAGCTGAAGCAATATTCAGGGATAGGAGATCCGGTAGAGCACTTAGAAAATTTCAAAGTCCGAATGGACCTCCTCGGAGCCAACGGACACGTTATGTGTAAAGCCTTCCCGTTGTCATTAACGAGCTCAGCATGGACTTGGTTCCGCAACTTAAAACCAAGGACAATTAGTTCGTTCTCCCAATTGAGTAGAGCCTTCGCCACTCAATTCATTAGCAGCACCGACCCGAGGAAGCATTCAACTCATCTCGCTGCAGTCAAGCAAAAAGAAGATGAGTCACTAAAAGACTATCTCGCGCGCTTCAATTCCGAAGCGGTACAAGTCGAAAACCTCTCACCGGACGTGCTATTACACACTATGATTGGAGGGCTACGAGACCAAAGATTCCTTTGGTCTGTTGGGGAGGAACCACCTCAGTCCGTGGCCGAATTTTTAGATCGAGCGGCCAAGCACATCAACACCGAGGAACTGGTTAATGCTCACCGACCGACGTCCAGAAATAAAGAACGTCATGAAAATAGCACTTCGAAAAAGCATAGGTCGGAGCGGAGATCGCCGACTCGGAATGGGCCTGCCCGAGGAGCAAGATTACCAGCACAGCGGTTCGAAAAATACACACCGCTCAACAAAACCATCGAACAGGTGTACTTAGCAGAAAAAAGCAAGCACACCTTCGAACGGCCTGCGAAGATAAAGACCAACCCTAATAGAAGGTCGAAATCAAGGTACTGTTTATATCATAAAGACCACGGTCACAACACCGTGGATTGCTTTGACTAAAAACGACAGATAGAGGCCCTCATCCAGCAAGAATTTTTAAAAGACTACATTGCTCAGCGTTCGGACGGCCGGAGGGACGAAGGTCGAGCCGCAGACCTGACTGAGGAACAGAGTAATAATCCTGTCAAAGAAATCCACATGATTTTCGGAGGGCCGACCACTGGAGATTCCGGAAACTCACGCAAAAACTATGTACAGCAAGGGAGAACGTCCCAATCAGGGCCCTCAGTCAACATCACCAGCCGACCCGCAAAGGTCGCAAAGGTGACCTCGCGCGCAATAACGTTTTACCGAAGAGGATGCTCGAGGGATCGTACACCCACATGACGACACCCTTGTCGTTTCGATGGTGGTCGCCAACAAAAGACTCTACAGGATGATGGTTGACACAAGGAGCTCGGCTGATATCTTGTATACTTCAGCTTTTGAGAAAATGAAGATCGACCAATCCAGGCTGAGGCCGGTCAAAACAGCATTGACCGGATTTATAGGGGACAGTATCATGCCTGAAGGAGAGATAGCTCTTCCGGTTACCGCAGGGGAATAACCTAACCAGAAAATAATTATGGTTGATTTTCTTGTCGTGAATACCCCTCTGCCTACAACGCCATCATCGGCCGCTCTATCCTGCGAGCTCTCAAAGCTGTCGTTTCCATCTATCACCTAGCAATGAAGTTCGAAACTGACGAAGGGATCGGTGTAGTCAGAGGAGATCAGCAGGAAGCCCGTCGTTGCTACGAGCTTTTCCTACGAGGGAAAAGCAAAAGCACAGTGTCAACCGTCTCTCACGCGTCCTTCTTGGACCCAAGAGAAGAAGAGAAAGAGCGCGGGTCACCCGCCGAAGAGTTGATCGACATTCCCTTGTTGGAGACCGATTCGACCAGGGTCATCAAGATCGGATCATGTTTGAAGGACAAGGTACGAGAGAGCCTGACCGCCTTTTTGAAGGAGCATGTAGATGTTTTTACGTGGTCTCATGAAGAAATGCCCGGAATCTGCCCGGAGATAATGGTCTACCGACTAAACGTCGACCCGACCATCAGACCGGTCCATCAAAAAAGGCGTACTTTCAACATGGAAAGATACGCGATAATCGAAGAAGAGGTACAGAAATTGCACAAGGCAGGATTCGTCCAAGAAATATGTTATCCAGAATGGCTGGCAAACGTCGTCCTAGTCAAAAAGAACAATGGAAAATGGAGGGTCTGTGTGGACTACACGGACCTGAACAAAGCCTGTCCTAAAGACAGCTTCCCTCTACCACGGATAGATCAGCTCGTTGACGCAACTGCTGGGCACGAGCTCCTCAGCTTCATGGATGCCTACTCTGGATATAACCAGATCTAGATGTATGCTCCCGACAGGCAAAAGACAACGTTCATTACAGATCGGGGCCTCTACTGCTATAAAGTCATGCCTTCCGGGCTCAAAAACGCCGGAGCGACCTACCAACGACTGGTAAACAAGATGTTCGCAGATCAACTTGGCAGAACTATGGAAGTATACGTGGAAGATATGCTCGTCAAAAGTAAGCGGTTGGAGGACCATGTCTACGACCTCTGCACTGCATTCAAAATATTACGGAAATATCGAATGAAGCTCAACCCTAGCAAATGCGCTTTCAGAGTAAGCTCGAGAAAATTCCTCAGCTTCATTGTAAACCAGTGAGGAATTGAGGCTAACCCCGAAAAAATTCAGGCCCTTCTCAACATGAGCTTACCTCGCACAGTGAAGGAAATCCAGCGGCTCACATGAAGGATCGCGGCACTCAACAGGTTCGTCTCAAAAGCTACGGATTGATGCCTTCCCTTCTTCAAGCAGCTGCGCAAATGCAAGGAGCTGACTTGGACTTCGGAATGCGAGCAAGCTTTTATCGAGCTAAAAGCCTACCTCGGCTCTCCATCGTTGCTGTCCAAACCGGTGCATAAAGAAGAACTACTCTTGTACTTAGCAGTTTCACCAGCAGCGGTCAGCTTGGCACTAGTCTGGGACGACAAAGGAATACAAAGGCCCGTTTATTACGTCAGCAAAGCTCTACTCGACTCGGAAACACGATATCCGAAAATAGAGAAGCTGGCTTTGGCATTAATCACCTCAGCCCAGAAGTTGAGGCCATACTTTCAAGCACACCCGATAGCTGTGCTGAGCGATCAACCGCTGCGGCAGGTACTGCAAAATTCGAAAACCTCAGGTCGTCTCGTCAAATGGGTTGCTGAGCTCGGTGAATTCGACATACAATACCGACCTCGAGCTGCGATCAAAGGTCAAGCCGTGGTTGACTTCATCGTCGAGTTAACCGAGCCCCACGAGATTCAGGACAACAACAAATCCGACCAACCTCCAGAGAATAACCGCGACACACCAGCTTGGTTATTACACGTTGATGGATCTTCCAATTCACAAGGCAGCGGAGCTGGTCTCGTGTTGACCTCACCGGACGGAGTCCAAATTCAATATGCTCTTCGGTTTGGATTCCGAGCTTCAAACAATGAGGCTGAATATGAAGCCCTCTTAGCCGGCCTCCGTCTCGCCTCTGAAATAGGAATCCGATCCATAAGGATACACAGCGACTCTCAACTGGTGGTCGGGCAAGTGACCGCAGAATACTAAGCAAGAGGGGGGAAAATGTCCGCATATCTGGTAAAAACTCAAGAGCTACTGTCGCGTTTTGATCAATACAAAATTATTCAGATCCCGAGGGGCGAAAATATGAATGCGGATTCTCTCGTGAAGCTAGCATCGTCAGCAGACGACGAGTTAAGTAGGACGGTACCCATCGAGTTCCTCCTGCAAAGAAGCATAGCGTCGAACGAGCTCACTGAAGTTTATCCGGTTTCGGCAACACCAAGTTGGAAAGATCCCATAATCCAGTTTCTACAAACAGGTGAATTGCCTGCCGACCAAAAAGAAGCTCAGCGCATCCGCTATAGATCAGCTCGGTATACTTTAATTGATGGGGTCCTCTACAAAAGGGGGTTCTCCCTCCCGTGTCTACGCTGTTTGGGACCCGAAGAAGCCGATTATGTGTTACGTGAAATCCATTTTGGTTGCTGTGGGAATCATTCTGGAGCCGGAGCACTTGCACAGAAAGTAATCCGACAGGGGTATTATTGGCCCACCATTCAGCAAGATGCCAGGGAGATCATTAAAAAGTGTGATAGATGCCAACGATTCGCTCCCATTCCTCACCTGCCACCCGAAGAGCTCACTCCCATGTCCGGACCGTGGCCGTTCGTTCAGTGGGGAATCGATATCATTGTCCCTCTTCCAACGAGGAAAGTGCAGGTTAAATACGCAATCGTCGCCGTCGACTACTTCACAAAGTGGGCGGAAGTGGAACCATTAGCTACCATTACAGAAAAGAAAACAACAGATTTCATTTGGAAAGCGATTGTGTGTCGATTTGGGATTCCGAATACAATAATCACAGACAATGGACGATAGTTCGACAACGAAAGGTTTCGCAATTTTTGTAAAGGTTTGGGCATTAAAAACGTGTATTCTTCTCCTCATCACCCGCAAGCCAATGGCTAGGTCGAGGCAACTAACAAGATCATCAAGAACCATCTCAAAACGAAGCTCGGGGAAAAAAGGGTACTTGGGCAGACGAACTTCCTGGAGTACTTTGGGCCTACCGAACCACAGCTCGGTCCACGACAGGGGACACGCCTTTCTCTTTAGCTTTTGGAGCCGAAGCCGTCGTGCCAGTAGAAGTCGGAATGCCCACAAGCAGGACGAGCCAACACCGACTTGATCAAAACGAAGAGCAACTGCGGACGAACCTGGACCTGCTCGACGAAGTAAGAGAGGCATCCCAAATACGACTGGCAGCATATCAGCAACGAATTAAGCGGTACTACAACTCCTGAGTAAAAGAACGGCGGTTCCGAGCTGGCGACCTAGTCCTCAAAAAGGTCAGCACCAAAGAGAAAATCGACGTCTTCAGCCCCAACTGGGAAGGGCCATATAGAGTGCTCAGCTCACGTCGTCCCGGTACTTATTGGCTCGAAAACATGGAGGGTAGACCCCTTTCCCATCCGTGGAACGCTGATCATCTAAAAATCTACTATCCATGAACGAGCAGGGCCTTATACAAAGTATGTATTCAATAAAATTGCTTCAAAGGCATTATGTTGACACCTAACTCCCCCATAACTGAAGCAACCTAATCGTTCCGAGTAAACATCGACATTCTGACTTATAACAACAGATCGACCTAGCAGCATTAACGCTCCAAGCTGACCACCATACTATCAAGGCCTCAGATCTAATCGTCTACTCCAGTATAATGATCGGATTTGTGTTACCGAGCTGACCTGATTACAAAGGTTGCTAGAAGGATATCTCGGATTTATTCATACATAAAATAAAACGAACGCTACACACAGATTGTTAAAATATGCCTCTGAAGGGCTTGTATTAAAGTAAGATTTTCGTACATTAAAAAAAAAAAAGAGACGCTTTAGTCCTCAGTGGCATTAGATGGACCGGCCCCTTTGGAAGGTCCTTCCCGTGCGACCTCATCCTCGTCTTCGTCGTCGTCAACAGGAGTTAGGTCGAGATTGGAAAAATGTTTAAGGACAAGCCGCCTGCAGTCCTGGAAGCCATGATTATACAGCTCCTCAGAGATCGCATTCAGCTTCTCAAACTTAGCTTCTGCACCTTTGGCATCAGCCAAAGACTTCAGTTGGACCTCCTTCAAGAGTTTGGCCAGGTCCACTTTCTCCTCCTCAGCCGTCTTGAGAGCAGCCTCAAGCGATTCGACCTTATTTTCTTCCGACTGAGCCTTGGCTGAAGTCTCTCTAAGCGCCTCCTCGAGAGACTGAACTTGCGCCTGGGACACCTCCAGCTCGGATTGTGCCACCTTTAGCTCGGACTGGGCTGTCTGCAATTTCGTCTGGGCCGTCGCCAGCTTAGACAGTTTTCTGTTCAGTTCGGCCTTCATGGCTTCAGTCTTTGTCTTTCAGGAGGACTCCACGACCAGAGCCTTCTGCATCTGGTGAGTTCGCTCAGCCATCTTCTCACGGATCATTATTAATAAGGCCGAGTCCTACAAAAGCACGTTACTACGGTTAGTAGTGTGACAGCAAAACACATAAGTCAAAAAAGAAAGGGCAGTCAGCTCACAATGAGATTGCTCTCAATTACTACTCCGACCATCTGATCAAGATCTGACGTCGCAAGTGAGCTCAGATCCTGAGGAATGCTGTGGTTAACGTCCATATACGCGTTAACACCTTCCTTCCAGGTCGCAAATTGCTCCGTGATCGGAGGCATGTCGACCTGGTCTTCTCGCGGCTCGGCACCACGGGCAGCCGTAGTGTGGGCGGCCCGAGGAGCTTGAAGGGGACGTGACGACCCGACTTCAACAGGGGTCCGGGCAGGCCCTGCTTCAGTGGATTTGGTGGGAGTGCCAGACGAACTGGCATGAGTTGCGGGTCGGCTCGCAGACAGTTCGACCCGAGAATCCGAAGTATCCGGTACATTGACAACCGGAACCTCAGATACGGGAGAGTGGGCAGTTAGAGGCTCAGCCCATGCGGAGGATGTGCCCAGAGGCTGCTCAGACCCGCACACAAACGACTGAGGCAACCGTTGTTGCCTCTGAGTCTCTGTGGCCACCCTTTTGCTCGGGGGCTCCACAGAACTCTCTCCACGATCAAGAATCCTGGAAGGAATCTTG